>MVGT01003037.1:43868-73342 GCA_002174775.1 Macleaya cordata
AAATTCACGATCTACGCTCCAACACCCTCCTCGAACTCTGTGGGGGGAAAATTATTGGGGTGAGCAAGCTCAGTAGGAAACTAACCAAAAATAATAGATTCAAACATGTATGAATGAGGAAACACATTTAAAAATGCAACAAAATATATGCAACAACAGAAACCACGTTTTTCAGTTAAAAGTGTTGCTGAAAACTCTACAGTGTTACTAAAATTTCACAAAACCTTTGCTGTTTGTGTTTTCCAGGGCCTTTTAGCCATGTTTTTATTTATGTACGAACTGTCACAAATATCAGATTAATTTTTTTAATTAATCTTACTAGTCAGGGCTTGTTCCGGTGAGCCAACCACGATTATCAAGAATCATCTTCTGTAGGAGCCACATTTTCGTGGAAAGCCATTAGGACTTACTGACCATTGATTTTATTAAATCATCTCACTTTTATATTCACCACATTTTTTCTTGCATTAGATCTCAAATCACCACACTATTCCATCATAAAATATAATTTTAAATAGATTTCGTGATCTAATAAACAAAGATAATAGATTTTCTTACCTACATGATTTGTTCAAAAACAATATAATCAAGAACATAGGTTTTATACTAGGGTTTCGATCCCTACCTTGATTTGCTTCCAATACTAGTATGAAAACTCCTATTTTGATGTTGAAAAATACATCTTCAAATTAAAAATCTCTCATTTTGATGTTGAAAAAATATCTCTTCTAGTTGAAACACCCTTCTTTTTGTATAGGCTTAATGGTGGAAAAATAAGGTTCAAAGTTTGAAGAAGTAAATAAGCTTGATGTTGAATGGTTTAGAAGATGGAATAAAAATGGAAAAAACTTCTTTAAGGTACTCATTTTCATTTGGTTTAAGCCTCCTTATATAGGCTTCCAAAAGGTTTTCAATTATGATGGTGGGAAATTGTAGTGGAACCATCATTATTTAGTGGTGGTGGTACATCCATTAGTAGCTAGAGGTGATGGTGCACCCATCATTAGCTAGTGGTGGTGAGTTGTAATGGTAGTGTATGCATTATTAGCTAGTGGCTGTGATATATGTTTAATAACAAAAACTAATTTTTATAGATAAGGTTTTGTGTACAAAAACTTTGATGTAACTTATGCCCCTTGTTTAATGATATGAAACATGTATGAATCAAAATGATCTTGTGGTCTAAATCAAAGTTTTGAGTGAACAAACATTATTCTTTAATGTTAGTCTACAACTAACTATATGTACACGGTTTACTGTAATGACCATAACTCACAGATCGTAGGTCCAAATATCACAAGCCATACAATTCTGAAAACTAGATTCAAAGATCTACAACTTCATTAGAAATAGCCCAAGCTCAATTCGGAGGATAAGATGTCCAAAACCGGGTCTAAAATATACTGACAGATATAAATACGAATTTTAGAAATAATATATAACATGTTGGGTTGTTTTAACCCAAAGAAAATAAAGATGGGCCTAGCCCACTTAATTATAGATTCATGTTCATGCTCAAGTCCATCACACGAATATTGGGTTAGACCATCTAATCTCATAAACTCATGCCCAAGTCCATAAAAAATATTGGGTTACTACACTTAATTATGTTAAGTGTAGATCTCATACACTAATAAAATTTTGGGGTGCTACATCATTATCCCCTAAAAGAATTTCATCCCGAAATTTAAAATAAAGGTAGGTTTTAATCAATTACCTGTGAATAACTCCAGATATTTGGCTTGAATCACAGATTTTAGTTCCCAAGTTGCTTCCTCTGGGATATAGTGTTGCCATTGCACTTTGACATATCTGATAGCCTTGTTACAGAGTTCCTTTTGGTGTCTAGATTACGCAGGGGTTTCACTTCATATGAAACATTCTCACTGAGTTGCACTTCGTGGCAATCGATGATATGTGAAGGGTTGGCGTGATATTTTCGCAACATAGAAACATGAAATACACTGTGTATTCCGATTAGCAGTGGTGGCAAAGCGAGCCGATATAAAACTTTACCAATTCGATCTAGAATCTCGAATGGTCCTACATATCATTGTGTAAGTTTTTCCTTCTTCCCAAATTGCTTAATCCCGGGTCTTGGACTAACTTTTCAGAATACATAGTCACCTACCTGAAAATCAAGTGGTCTCCTTCTATTGTCGGCATAGCTCTTCTGACGGCTTTGTGCTGCACGTAAACAATCCTTAATGATTCTTATCTTTTCTGTTGTTTCTTGGATAACATCTGGTCTCATAACGCTTTTCTCACTTACTTCTGCCTAACACAAGGGTGTTCTGCAAGGCTTTTCATACAACGCTTCGTAAGGTGGCATGCCAATACTAAAATGATAGCTATTATCGTATGAGAACTCAACAAATGGTAATTGGTCGCACCAACTTCCTTAAAAGTCAATAGCACAAGCTCGTAACATGTCTTTCAAGGTTTGTATGGCTCTCTCTGACTGGCCGTCTATTTGAGGATGGTATGCAGTGTTCATATTAAACTTAGTTCCCATTGAATTTTGAAAACTTTCCCAGAATTTTGATGTTTGAAACAATCGACATTGGTACACAATGTAACCTAATGATTTCTATGACATATAATGCGCTCAGCATTGTAATGGGGTTTGTTTCCCTTATCGCCAAAAGGTGAGCAGCTTTAGTAAGTCTGTCAACTATCACCAAAATGTTGTCTTGACGTTGTCTAGTCTTTGGTAGTCCCCTAGTGAAATCTATGGTAATGAAGTCCTACTTCCATTCTGCAACTTTTAGTGATTTCAACGGTCTTGCTGGCCTTTTGTGTTCTATCTTAACTTGTTAATAGATGAGACACTTTGAAACAAAAAGTGCCACATTCTTCTTCATTCCTTTCCACCAGAATTGTCATTTTAGATCTAGGTACATCTTTGTACTACCAGAGTGTATCGAAAATGTCAATTCGTTGGCCATCATCAGACTCTCTTTCTTCAACTTGTCACTGTCTGGTACGTACAATCTTCCTTTGTATTGCAATCCACCATTTGCTCTCTGAGTCCAACCCTCTGGTGGGTCTGGTGTTCCGATCTTTGCTCAAATCTCCTGAAGCTCAGCATCCTACATCTGTCTCCACCACTTACTTAATTATTATAGGTTCAACCACCACGTGTGATAGATATGAATTTGTGGTTCCTCTTTCCACTTGGAGATCATAACCAGCTACGGTCTCTAGTAACTAGATCGTTGCTAATGTACCATGATTCTTTCTGCTTAATGCATCTGCTACTACATTTGCTTTTCTAGGATGATAATTTAGCGAAAGTCATAATCTTTGAGGAACTCTAGCCATCTCCTTTGTCTCGGATTCAAATCCTTATGGGTAAAGATATACTTCAAACTTTTGTAATCTGAGAAAATTTCAAACTTCTCGCCATAAAGGTAGTGTCTCCACAACTTCAGTACGAAAACTACAGCTGCTCATGCGTCGCATAATTCTTCTCATGATTAGTAATCTTGAAGCGTAAGCCACGACCTTTTCACTCTGCATAAGTACTCTACAAAGTCCATTGTGTGAAGCATCATAATAGATTACGTATCCAATTCTCTACTTTGGTGTGGTTAAAACTGGTGCTGAAGTGAGTCTCTGTTTCAGCTCTCCGAAATATTCTTTGCATTCAAGGCTCCATTCAAACTTAACTCATTTATTAGTTAGGTGTGTGAGTGGTGCTGCTAGTCTAGAGCAATTCTCGACGAAACGTCGATAATAGCCCGCTAAACCCAAAAAGCTTCGGATTTCAATCACATTCTTTGGTCGTTCCCAACCTAGGACTGCTAAAATCTTAGTTGGGTCTATTGCTATCCTATGTTCTAAGATAACATACCCACGAAATAACACTTCTTTCTTCCAAAATTCATATCTACTTTTCTTAGCATACACTTGATGCTCCTTAAGTGTTTGCAAGTCAATTCTCAGATGTTCTTCGTGTTTTCTCCGTCGTGCAGTAAAGTTTTTTTTTTCTCTGTGTTTTCTTGTGCCTGAAAATATTGGATAAAAAAAATATTTTCTCCATCTTCTTGGTTTGATATATTCTATTCTTCTAATGTCGTGAAAGTTTCCTAACGCCTCATCAATTTTTTGTATAAGAAGCTTCATTGTCATTGCGATGTGGTGAGAATTTCTATTATCAGAGAATACATGACTTAATGAGAATAATCACCCAGTAGCTGACCACCTTCATCCAAATCACTTTCCTACATGGTTACTCTATTTTGGGTGGTCAACCAAATAGTGCCATCCTATGTAGTTGGTGCCATTAAGATGAAGAGTCTACTGCTTTTCATCACACTTTCGTCGCCATCCCCTCTCTTTACTTTTCACCACTTATCTGCAAAACTTGTGTCCTCACAATTCGTCTTTGCAACGCATGCGGTGGTTTGTCTCGGTGTAAGTGTCATTCGATATCATTTCACTGGTGCCGATTATTATGTAAACGTGGTATATAAACTTTCAAGTTTATTACATCAAAAAGAAAATTCTTCTAATTTTCTTTAAAGAAATATATATATTTATTTCCTACTAACTAATTACTTTCAACTAATCATCACCAGATGTTATATGATATGATGTCAATCGATCCGCTTCTAGGATCACATCATACTTCAATATCTCAAAAAAGACAAAACCAACCAGTGGTTCCTGATTAATCAATAATCAAGTTACGTCTTTTCTCATTTCTTAAAGAGAAGGCATATCTAATAAACTTGGAAGAAAATATAAACTTCCTACTAACTAATATGTTTGTTATATACATGCAATTCTTTTATAATAATAAGGTTATTTTTAGTTGTTTACCCTTACCCAAAATAAACATCACCTACTCAAATCAAACGAAAACAAAAGTTTTATTTTTATTTTCGTCGAGATAAACTTAAACAAGTAGTGTATACTTACATATAATTATGTATCTTTTCTACACATAATCATTCATACAAAGTAAATGTTTTTTGATTAGTACCTCAACATCAGGTATTCAAGACAATTTCAAAAGATAAGTCGGATACACCAATAAAATAGTTTATTTGATAATTTTTTTATACAAACACTTCTATACGTGTTTTGTGTAAGTAAATCAACACTCGATAAGTCATTGTATTTACAATCGATAAATCATTATACTAACATAAAATATAAAGTTTTTTTTTTTTAAAACACAATCCACAAGTTTCAAAAAGATTTGGAACCTAAGCTCTGATACAAAACTGTAACACCCCACTTTTTAAATCTTATAATCCAACTCAAATCATTAAACTTGAAAAGAAGAGTATTAGAAGGATACGTAATTATAGGCATTATAAGAACAAAAATTGGTAATTCTTTTTTCTATTGCATAAAATCCAACCATAATAGGTCAACAAAATTAACTCAAAAGAGTAGTTAAAAGTTAATTCATGGTTAATTAAGTTTGACTAAAGTAAATCAAAAGGTTTATGCAAACTAATGGTATTTTAGACATATAGTAATCTATCTAGAATCTGCATCAGGTCTGTTATTTTGTACATAAATAATTCATCTTAAATTATTTTTAATTCATTCCAAAACTAAGCGAAAATAGATAAACAGATCTAAAATATGATAGAAGAAAGTTTTTCAATTAGGAAATCATAACATACTGTAAAATCAACCACAACTGGGTCAATCTGCACTGATAGCAGAAATTTAGTAACGTGATATGAAGTTTTACCCTATTAAACCAGAACATAAGTAATCCAAAAATTATGAAATTTTAGGAAACAATAACAGAGTTTATTATGAAAATAATCCAACTGACAGAACATAATTCCGATCTCAGAATTAAGAGAAACAATTCAAACATCGCAGTACTATCAGATTTTGAGTTCAAAACAAAACTTGAAACGTTACAATTCCAACATATAAAACCATTCTCCAAACGAAAATAAAACTTAAACCATCCCATAATCCCTGTGATATAATACATAAAGTAGTGTGATCAAATAAATTAATCACACCTACAAATTATGCTAGAAGGTAAGTCTTTCGACGATCGTCAAATTCACGATCTACGCTCCAACACCCTCCTCGAACTCTGTGGGGGGAAAATTATCGGGGTGAGCAAGCTCAGTAGGAAACTAACCAAAAATAATAGATTCAAACATTTATGAATGAGAAAACACATTTAAAAATGCAACAAAACATATGCAACAACAGAAACCACGTTTTTCAGTTAAAAGTGTTGCTAAAAACTCTGCAGTGTTACTAAAATTTCACAAAACCTTTGTTTGTGTTTTCCAGGGCCTTTTAGCCACGTTTTTATTTATGTACGAACTGTCACAAATATCAGATTAATATTTTTAATTAATCTTACCAGTCAGGGCTTGTTCCGGTGAGCCAACCACGATTATCAAGAATCGTCTTCCGCGGGAACCACATTTTCGTGGAAAGCCATTAGGGCTTACTGACCATTGATTTTATTAAATCATCTCACTTTCATATTCACCACATTTTATCTTGCATTAGATCTCAAATGACCACACTATTCTATCATAATATACAATTTTAAATAGATTTGATGATCTAATAAACAAAGATGATAGATTTTCTTACCTACATGATTTGTTCAAAAACAATATAATCAAGAACATAGGTGTTATACTAGGGTTTCGATCCCTACCTTGATTTGCTTCCAATACTAGTATGAAAACTCCTCTTTTGATGTTGAAAAATACATCTTCAAATTGAAAATCTCCTCTTTTGATGTTGAAAAAATACCTCTTCTATTTGAAACACCCTTCTTTTTGTATAGGTTTAATGGTGAAAAAATAAAGTCTAAAGTTGGAAGAAGTAAATAAGCTTGATGTTGAATGGTTTAGAAGATGGAATAAAAATGGAGAAAACTTCTTTAAGGTACTCATTTTTATTTGGTTTAAGCCTCCTTATATAGGCTTCTAAAAGGTTACCAATTATGATGGTGGGAAATGGTAGTAGAACCATCATTATTTAGTGGTGGTGGTGCATCCATTATTAGCTAGAGGTGATGGTGCAGCCATCATTAGCTAGTGGTGGTGAGTTATAATGGTAGTGTATGCATTATTAGCTAGTGGTTGTGATATATGTTTAATAACAAAAACTAATTTTTATAGATAAGGTTTTGTGTACAAAAACTTTGATGTAACTTATGCCCCTTGTTTAATGATATGAAGAAATGTATCAATCAAAATGATCTTGTGGTCTAAATTAGAAGTTTTGAGTGAACAAACATTATTCCTTAATGTTAGTCTACAATTAACCATATGTACATGGTTTACCGTAATGACCATAACTCACAGATCGTAAGTCCAAATATTACAAGCCATACCATTCTGAAAACTAGATTCAAAGAGCTACAACTTCATTAGAAATAGCCCAAGCTCAATTCGGAGCATAAAATATCCAAAACTGGGTCCAAAGTATACTGCCAGATATAAATACGAATTTTAGAAATAATATATAACAATTTGGGTTGTTTTAACCCAAAGAAAATAAAGATGGGCCTAGCCCACTTAATTATAGATTCATGTTCATGCTCAAGTCCATCACACAAATATTGGGTTAGACCATCTAATCTCATAGACTCATGCCCAAGTCCATAAAAAATATTAGGTTACTACACTTAATTATGTTAAGTGTAGATCTCATACACTAATAAAATTTTGGGGTGCTACGTTCTTTGCCCGCTTCATGAAGCGCGAGAATCTCTGAATGGTTCGAAGAAGTCCCAACCATCGTCTGCTTAATTGATCTTCTAGAGATCGTAGTCCTTCCACAAAGGAATACATAACCAGTCTGCGACCTGGCTTTATGTGGGTCTGATAAATATCCTGCGTCGGCATACCCAACTAACTCTGGTTTGCCTTATCTTGGGTAGAATAACCCCAAGTCTATAGTGCCACGCAGATATTTCAGAAGGTGCTTAATTTCGTTCCAGTACCTCTTCATAGGCGCTGAACTATGCTTTGCCAGTAAGTTTACTGCAAACGCAATATTAGGTCTGGTAAAACCTGTTAAGTATAATAATACACCAATTGCTTTTATATAGACACCTTAGGCCCTAAAAGTCCTTCATCTGGTTGGCGAAAGGGTCAAGATTTTCATCTAGCAATCTCACCACAATAGGTATGCTCAATTTGATGAGTTGTATCTATGTTGAACATTTTCAACATTCCTTTAGTATAAGTGGCCTGATAGATTTATATGCCGCTGCTAAAATGCTCGATTTATAATTCGAAGCAAAACATAGTCTTTTTGAGGTCCTTCATTTCGAATTCCTTATTCAGGTATTCGGCGGCTTTCCTGATCTCATCAGGGGTCTCGATGATATTTAGATCATCGGCGTATATTGCTATGATTGCAAACCCTTTGTCTATTTCTATAAGAAACCATGTGCATATAGGACTATTTGCAAAGTCTTCGGCTATCAAATACTCAATCAACCCATTATGCCACATGAGCCCTGATGGTTTCAATCCATACAGTGGTTTATCCAGTTTGATAATGTACGCCCCTTGGGCATTGGGCTTATATGCTCCCGAAAGCTTAAACCCCTCGGGTAGCTTTATGTAGATTTAGGTATCTAATTTTCCATATAGATACACAGTTACTACATACATAAGACGCATGTCCAGCTTGTTCTTAACGACTGACAGACTGAGCAAGTAACGAAACGTGATTGCGTCCATGAGTGGAGATTATGTTACAATTTAAACGATGCCTGATTTCTCCGAAAACCTTTATGCAACTAGTCTCGCTTTATACCTAACAATTTCTCCAGATTCATTTTGTTTAGTTATGAACACCCATTTATAAACGACAGGCTTTATGGTATCATGCCTTCGAACTATTTGTCTGAATACTTTCCGTTTGGCCAGAGACTAACTCTGCCTGGACCGCAGATCCCCACTAGGCCAATTTGTTCGACGACACTCGTCAACAATAAGTGGTTCTGCATCTTTATCTAGAATAGCAACGGCAAAGTAAAATTTGTTGTCTACAATTACTTTAGTTCGATCCCATCTTTCCTACTTATAGATTCATTTTATTGAGATCTCAATCACCTCCTCGAAGTTTAACTGTAAATTATTGATGGATCGTGTAGCTACTATAGCCTGTTTTGTGGGTGGTGCCTCATCATAAGCGACGACTACTTTGGTAGCCTCTTCAACTGAGCGCGGACTACACCATTAGTCCTTCGACGTCCCCTATTCTGCATGTTACACATTGTAGAATCATTTGTTCCAATGGATCGGCCACACTCTTAATGTGCCTTTGATTCATTTGCTGGTGCAACGGATTTTTCTTCGGGACCTCGATCAGTGCTAGTGCATTACCCGCTAGTATATGCACTTTTATCACTTTTATTGTATCATTGAATACGCCATGCAGTTCTTGATCAACTCTTTGAAGGTGATAAAATAGTTGAACATCTTTGTCACTTTGATTGGTTCAGGGATCTAGATCAGATAATGATGGTGTTCCTCAATAAATTTCACGGCATTATATTGTCTTGTCTCCCCCTAATGCCAGAAATTGTGTCTCATCAAAGTGACTGTCTGCAACTTTTGCAGAAAAGACTTCGCCTAGCATGGGTTCCAAATATCTGATAATAGATGGTGAATCTTAACCTTATAAATGCCTAGGCGGTATTGGAGACCCATCTTCGTGCGTTGAGATGGTGCGATGAGCATCTGCACGGCACATCCGAATGTGCATAAATGGGCGACATTGGGCTCTTTGCCCGTGACTAGTTGCTTTGGGAATATTGATGATATGCCATTTGGATGAATCCTGATCAATTGCGGCATGCAAGAGAGCATGCCTGAAGGAGAAGGTCAGAAGTTGTGTACGCATTAACAGTGGCATAGCGATCTCGACAATCGCTTGATCAGATTCTCCACCATACAGTTTCGCGTATGGAATTTGGGTACTAGATGCTCGATATCTATACCATTGGCAGTACAGTAATCATCAAATGTTAGGAGATAAACTCACTAGCTCTGTCTAGTTTCACAGACTACATGATGTGATTTGAGAAATGAAACCGCAATCATATGATCTGCACTAATAAACGTACCAACGCCATATTCTTAGCCTAGTGTGGGCAAACATTAGACCATCTACATGATGCGTCGATCAAGACCATATAGTACCGAGATAGGCCACTGAGTGGATGGATAAGTCCACATATATCTCCATGGATGCGGTGGAGAAAGGCTAGGGACTCAAACCCCACCTTGTTATGGTCTGTCTAGGTTATTAATTTTCCTTGCGTACAGGCGATGCACTGTTTATGGAAGAATGGAATCTTCTGCTCTTGCAAGGATAGTCCCATTGCATTGTTGATAATTTTCGCCATCATTTCTATGCCTAGATGTCCGTGAGGATCCTAACAATAGTAGAATATTGCCCAGAGGAATGGTTTGAAAAATTTTCAACACTGGTTTCTGACCATTAACTGTAGAATAAAATGATAAAAACACATCATATGCATGTTATTATTACAGTGTAAGAGCAAGGAAAGATACTTTAGGTAATTCTACGTATCTAAACTCCTCCCCCTATTTTTTAGCAAATTCAAAAGGGGTGACGTGAATTATTGGTGACGATCACGTATTTTCCTTGCTATCAGGGTGAAATCCTAGATTTTCACAAGGTCTTAATAAATATTTAGCCAATTTCTTAAATTGTTACAATATTTCATATTTTAATGTATTATGAAAATTAGGGGATCAAGTAACAACTAATTTTCAGGAAATCCGATTATTTCATAACCAGGATGAAATACATTAAATATTCCTCGAACAAAATGCACATAAAAACTTTCAAACTTCCTTTGAATTAAAAAAAAATGTGTCAAACGTATGAGGTGTAAGGTGTTTTGGTATCAAAGACAGAGTTGACCCATCTCAAAGTGGTCAAAATCCTAAAAATCTCTTTTAGCCAATTTCCCAAATTGCTACAAAATGTATTTTTAGGTCTATGGATTTGTAAAATTAACAAATATGTTCAGAAATTCTCAAAAAAACTGGCAAACAAGTCCCTGATCTTTCCAAACTTACAGATATGTCCCTGGATTTTCCAAAAATTATAAATAGGTCCCTAAATTTTCCAAAAAGTATAGTTATGTCCCTAAATTTTCCAAAAATTATAGTTAGGTCCCTAAATTTTCCAAAAACTATAGTTAGGTCACTGAATTTTCAAAAAATTACATTCCGGTCCCTAAAATTTCTACAAAATTCTGGATAGATCCTTAAGTTTTCATCTAATTACATATATGTCCCTAAAGTTTCAAAAAAGTACTTATAGGTCCCCGATGTTTCCAAAAATTACAGTTATGTCCAAATCGGTGAGTCAACTCAGTGTTGACTCATCGTCATCTTCGAAAGAAAAAAAAAATTAGTAAACCCTAAACTAGGGTTTGGTGTTTTTAAAAAAAATAAAAATAGGAGACATCTAACCACGACCACCTAGTAGAAGGTTTATTGGGAAGGGGGGATTGTTTTTTCGGTGACAGATCTGCCGGCCGCGGACTGCACAGTCTTCGCCGGCGATCTTTTTTTTTTTTTTTCCAAAAAAAACGAAAAACTGCATCAAACCTTCTCATCAAAATCAAACTATTATTTCCCTTTGATAATCAGATGAATTTGAAACTTATCGGTTTAATATTCATAAGAAAATAAAGTATCCAATGATTTATACCAAAAGGTACAAACTCCGTAGCATTCGTTCTCTTAAATGACTAACAGTATCCGATTTATCAGAACCGCAACCAACAATAAGACCATTAAAATTTCCGATAACCTTAAACTTACCGGTTCAATATTCATAAATAAACGAGTAGGTATGAATAAATCGAAAAGCAAGCATAATATCACATATTAAGCATAGTGATTAGCCACTCGATCAAAATAGAATCCGAATAATAGCGTACCTTTTTTTCATACAATTTCTCGAGAATTGAGAGATGGTGAACTCGAGTTATGACAAACTCTTCCCTCTAAATTTTGAAGCTATACGTGCAGATAATGTGTTAAGCCATAACTCAGAATAACACAAGCATAAATAAGAGAAACATAAAATAGAGAGAAGAAGAGTTGATCTTATTAAACAGCTTTGGATGGCGTTCGACGGAAATTGGATGGCGGCGATTAAGAGAACAACGGTCAGGGCCAAATCAATACAAGGAAAAATAACTCACCTAGCAGATATAGGGATTCAATCAAGGGTCGCCGGACCTTCAACGGTGCGAATCGACATGAAAACGTTCCTAATCCGACATTCGTTGAGAGGCAAAATGAAGATTGTCACTTTGGAGGAAAAAAGAAATGGTTTTTCTGGGAGCTTGACTCTTAGTGAGGAAGGGGCTACTTGGATCGGCAATACATTGATCCGGAAGCCACTACAAAAAGGGATTCCAGAATGGTGTGGAGACATCGTCTTAATAGTTATTGGGTGGTAGTGGTGAGAGATTGTAATGTGGGGGGTGAGTTTTGCAAGATTTTAGTGGGGAAAGAAGGAATGGCAACAAGAGTGCGTTTCTCGTTCATACCTGCAGGTATGGAAAACGCTGGTTGGAAGGAACTAGGATCAATCTTGGTGAACAATAGAGGAACACAGAATCCTAGAGGGAACTCAGCATCGAGTAAATCGGAGGACCGAAGCACAATGTCGACACCAATTACTCTGGTTCAGGCCAAGCAAGACTGGGATGTTTCAGAACCATGGAACTCATGCGGTTGTATGTGAAGTAGTTCCAAACAAAGTTTCTTGGAAAGAGGTAGGATTATGGCTTCGTAAGAAATGCGACTTGAAGAAATCTTTCGACTTCTTACCATTCGAAGGAGGAAAAGCTGTTTTCTTTGCAGAAACAATTGAACATCAACAAGCAATTTATGATCATGGGAAGTGGTCAGAAGGTCCATATGAAATCAAGTTGATGAAATGGTGGCCAGGTGCCAATGCTTTGAAAATGATTCAACAACCAAATTCAGATGAAATATGGGTTGAAGTGAGGGGAGTTCCATTACATTTATGGAATCATGGGACATTTGCTGATGTTGCTAGACTTGGGGGGGCTGATAGAGGTAAGCCGAGTAACGATGGATGGCAGAGACTTGACAGCGGCTCGAATTAAGGTACGTGGTCCAATGCCAATTATGCCATGTAATTGTTCTGTTATTTTGGGGGTGCATCTCGTGAATCTTGAATTTGTAGATGTTTAAGACTCTGAGGAATTGCACGATCCGATAGAAAGGGGAGTCACCATCGCCGGAGAAGATGAAAATGTGTCATATAGGGACCCACAACTAGCTGGTTCTTCTAAAGGACCCGACAATTTTCCGACTACTTTATTAAAAGAAACGGAAAAAGAAAACCTAGGGTCAATGAATTTGACTAGTGGAAAACGTAGCTTTTTTGAAAATTTTGGCACTAACCAAATGGGTGGTACAATGGAAGAAAATTTACAGGTCCGAAGAATCAACATGGCTAGTGAGCCCATCTCAAATACATTTTCACATCAAAATATTCTTGGTGGGCTTGCATATTGGGATCCAGTTGTCGAAGGTTTAAGTAGTGGGGGTCTTACTTCAAGGGCCCAATATAGTGCTGGATACAAAGGGGCTTTTAATCCAGAATTTGCAAAATGGGGTCTAGATCAAGAAGCAGATTTATGGGCTCTAAATGTCACATCGTCAAATTCAGGATCCAATAGTGGGACATTAAAGGGGGTGATAGAACCTGCTTTGGACGGACTTGTCTGTGTGGGTTACAATGATATGTAAGAAAAGATTATTGAAAAACTATATGTTGGGCGACATGACGAAGACTTAATGCCAGAATTATTCAGATGGGAAAAATTTATAGATTTGGCCGAAAATGGAGAAAGCAGGAAAATATCAGAGCTTGTTAGGGATTTTGTTCAAGGAGTTGAGGAGAATCATGGTGAAGAGCTACCACTGAATGGTTCGACTCAAATGGGAATCGAATTGAACAGTGATATTGTGGAGGATCCAATGGCGTCAGATTTATTGTCAACACCAATTAGAGCTTCAGAAGGAGGAGACGGTGAAGATGATGTAGTGCCAAACAGTTTACCAACTGGTTCAGCGGAGGTACAATTCAAGAGGCAATATAAATCAATTTTGTCAAATTTTAAAGAGGTGGCCCCAGCGGTGGGTTTAAGATTCGACGAAACTGTCGAGGATTTGGATAGGGTTCTAACGAAGGCGGTTAATGACCACCCAGAAGGGTTTTTAGAAGAACTTCAATAAAAAGGAGATTAGTCACAAAAGGCCATCAAGTCATTAATGAAGATTGAAATCATTTCATGGAATGTGAGAGGACTGAACAATCCAAAGAGAAAAAAGTTATTAAAGAAATTTCTTAGAAAAAATAAACCGGTTGTAATCATGCAACTAGAATCGAAATTGGAGAGGTGCAATGATCGTATCATTAAGTAGTTATGGGGATGCAAAGATGTGCAATGGTTGGACTTACCATCAATTGGAAGATCTGGAGGTATGTTATTATTATGGAACTCTAATATTATTCAACAAATTGATTACTTTGTGGGTCGTTTTTCAATTTCATTACTTTGTAAATAAAAAATTGATGATTTTATTTCTGTGATTACAAATGTATATGGTCCTAATGATGACAGAAATAGAATTATGATGTGGGATGAGCTTGAAAGTGTTAAAAACAGATGGCATTATCCTTGGTGCATTGGTGCAGATTTTAACGAAGTCCGGTTTTCCGAAGAAAGAAAAGGTAGTAGAAAATTAACGAGAAGTATGAGGAACTTCTCCGAATTCGTGGACCGGAACGAAATGATCGACTTACCTTTGAATGGGGCCAAATTCACGTGGAGTAAAAGAGAAGGGCGTTCAAGGCTCAGTAGGATTGATAGATTCCTGAATTCAAATGATTGGGAAGATCATTTTCCAGATGTGACTCAAAATATTCTTGATCGACCTTTTTTAGATCATAAACCTATTGCTCTAAGTGTAAGAAGAGACGACTGGGGACCTCCTCCATTTTGCTTTGAAATGATGTGGCTGACTGATGAGAAGATTTTGGGTCTTATGAAGGAGTGGTGGATATCATTTGAGTTTGATGGGAATGCAGGATATATTTTAGCCAATAAATTATGTGCTCTCAAAGATAAACTCAAACAGTGGAATAAAGAAGTGTTTGAACGCATCAAAAGGAAGAAGGAGATCATTCAAGCTGAAATAAATAGCCTGGATTCAAGGGAGGAACAAAATGGGCTTATACAGTCTGAAAAACAAAATAGAATTGCTCTAGAAGTGGAGCTGGAAAAAGTTTCAGATCTTGAGGAAATACACTGGAAATAAAAATCAAGATGTCAATCTGTTAATGAGGATGAAAGAAATACAAAATTTTTCCATAAGCTGGTAAGTGGAAGAAGAAGAGCAAACAAAATTTCTCAAATAGAGATAAACGGTGAAATGTGCAACGAAAAAAATGTGTTGAAGAATCATGTCATTGGGCATTTTTCGGAAGCTTTTAAAGAAACAGAACAGATTAGACCATATCTAAGAGGTCTTCCGCTCTCTAAAATCGATGAAGCCACTAAAGTATGGTTGGAACGTCCTTTTGAAGAGGAAGAACTATTCTCTGCTTTAAAAGGTCTTGGAGGAGACAAAGCCCCAGGTTCAGATGGATTCAATGTACAAATTATCATAAGTGTTGGGACTTCATGAAAACGGACTTTCTGAAGGTTGTGGATTCTTTCTACCAAACTGGTTATTTGGATTGGAGACTAAACTACACATTCCTCGCATTGATTCCCAAAGGAGATGAAATCAAGAAGCTGAAAGATCTGAGACCCATCAGTCTTAATGGGACATTCTATAAAATCATCTCCAAGTGTTTAGCCGATAGACTGAAGACACCTTTAAGTGATCTTATCTCAATTGAGCAAAGTGCTTTTTTGAGTGGTAGACATATCACTGATTGTTGTTTGGTGGTGAATGAGTTGGTTGATTCAAGAATTAAGAGTGGGATTCCAGGGATAGCTTGTAAATTAGATTTCGAGAAGGCATACGATAATGTGAATTGGAATTTCCTTAAGGATATCATGAATTTAATGGGTGTTGGGAGCCTGTGGATAAGGTGGATCCACACATGTATCTCAACAGCAAAATTCTCTGTTCTTATTAATGGATCTTCACATGGAAGATTTAAAAGCTTCCAAGGCATTCGGCAAGGGGATCCCATCTCAGCATTTCTATTCTTAATGGTTGCTGAAGCTCTAACTCAAATGGTAAAACGGACCACAAATCTGGGGTGGATTCAAGGCTTTGAAGTCAGAAATAAGGGTACAAAGATTGAATTAATTCAATTCGCTGATGATACACTAATTTTCATGGAGGCAGAGACTAGACAGGTGAGAGATTTAAAGTATCTTCTCATTTGCTTTGAACTTGTTTCAGGTCTCAAAATTAATCTTATCAAATCTAAAATGTTCCCTGTCAGAGATGTTGAAAATATGGATGAACTTTCTTTTATCTTTGGATGTAACGCGGATAATTTTCCTACGACCTACTTGGGGTTGCCATTAGGAGATCATTCACGAGGGGATGAAAAATGGAATGGGGTGATTGAAAAATGCCAAAAAAGACTGGCGGGATGGAAAAGAACGTACTTATCATGTGGTGGTAAGTTAACTCTAATAAGAAGTGTGCTAGAAAGTTTACCTATTTATTTCTTATCACTCTTTGCAGCCCCAATATCAGTTGTGAAAAAAATTGAAAATTTTTTTCGTGATTTTTTGTGGCATGATAAGGAAGGGGAGAAAAAATATCATCTTGTAAAATGGAAAGAGGTTTGTACACCGAAGTCATTAGGGGGACTGAGCATAAGAAGCATCAAAATCATGAACAATGCGTTAATGAAAAAATGGCATTGGAGGTACGGGATAGAGAACAACACTTTATGGAAAAAAATCATCCTAGAAAAATATGGTTAAGGGAACACAGTTTGGGAAACAAAAGGTTCTAAAAAAACTTATGGGATTGGGATGTGGAGAGGTATTTCAAATACCTTAGACAGTTTTTGAGAGGGGGTTAATTTCAAGGTTTATAATGGAGAAAAAGGTTCGATTTTGGGAAGATGCATGGGTGTGTGAAATTTCCTTACAGACAAAATTTCTTGAATTGTATAATCTTGCAGGTTCAAAGTCATTTTACATAAATGAGATGCAGGTTATCAGGACTAATGGAGAGGTAGGATGGGACCTTCACCTACCACGACGCATCCCAGATAGAGAAATCAACAATTTGGCTGTTCTTCTCAATTTGCTTGATTCATTCTGCTTTGAAGAAGGGAAAGAAGACACAAGAACTCGGAGATGGGGGGAAAAGGGTCAGTTCTCTGTCAAATCATATTTCAATGGATTCTCTGCTTGGGAACAAAACGACTTTCCGATGAAAATAATCTGGGGTAAGGTATAGCCACATAAGATTTCTTTTTTCTAATGGTTAGTATACAAAAAGAAGCTGCTAACATATGATGAACTGAGGAAAAAAGGCAAAATTGGTCCCAATCAATGTTACATGTGCAGACAAAATGAAGAGTCGAATGCACACTTACTGATACATTGCACTTTCGCATCCAACGTCTGGTCTGAATTCCTAAGAGATGTCGAGCTGTGTTGGATTATGCCAAAAACTTGTACAGATTTGATTGAAAACTGGAATTTTCAGGCTGGGAGTAATAAAAAAGGTAAGATGGCGGGGAGCTTATTACCTTTTGGCATTATGTGGATTTTGTGGAAAGAGAGAAACACTAGAGTCTTTGAAGATGAAGAGAATGATGTCAACACAATTGTTCAAAATGTGAAGCTTACTATAGCTATTTGGGTGGAGAGGTTGCCAGAGTTTAAAGGAATTATGATTGAAAATCTAGTGGTAAATTGGAAGGAAATTCTTTATGATCCTCCATGATGTGCTGTTTTTTATTTAAGTTCGGTGTATGTAGTAAGTCTGACTACTGTTGAGTTTTGTTTGGTGGTAGTATATTTCTGATGTACTGTTAACTATTCATTCAATAAATATGTTTTATCGACCAAAAAAAAAAAAGAGCTGATTTTATTTATTGATTGTTATTAGGGTTACATACTACATGAATATATATAGGCTCTCTCTCCCTCAAGTAACTTGTCCAACAAGTTTCCTATCCAATAGAAAATATACTAGGAGTGGAACTCCTCTCATAACCCAGATTAGTTTATGGAGGTGGGACCCAAATCCCATACACGTGCGCCGACGTGTTCTAACAACAAAAATATATTACACAAAAAATTCGAAGTATGTTTTGGAGAAACCCTTTTTTTCTATTAGATTTTTAGATTTCTTTTAAGAAGTGGAACTCCTACCTTTTTTAGGACTTAAGAGCATCCACAATGGTGGGAAAAAATTGTTATTTTGGAAAATAATTGTTACACAATGAGACTTTGTAAATTTGTATTTTACCATGCAAGAAGATGAAGACGACTAAATTTAGCCATTTGCAAGAAGCATTTTCAAATTGCACAGGGTGGTGCCCCTAAATGCTGCCCAAAGTGGGACGGTGGCTAGGAGCCTAGGGCTGCTCAAATAGTTGGGCGGGCTACTTCCCACCTGCTTGGGACTTTAATATAAAAATAGATTTTAATGACTGATGATATTAGGCATCCTAGCAAATACTATTAGCCATCTTAACAAATTTTGATACTATGAGCCATCTTAACTAGGATTTTTGAGTTTTACACCCCACTGAAAAGTACGCCCCACCCTACCACTATCACCAACTCCAATCTCCACCACCACCATCCCTAACCAAAAAAATCGTCCACAACCGTCACCATCTTCACCACCCCACCTCACTATCATCTCCCCATGCCGTTAGCACCACCACCCCATTCCACCACCGCCATCGCAGTGGGAAAAGAGAGAAAGAGATGAATGAGAAGAAGATAGAGAGAGCCTGAAAATATTTTCTTGATTGGTGAGTGGGGACAGAGAGAGGAGAGAGGTCAGAAAAAAAAAATTTCCAAGGTAGAAGAAAGAGATTAGAGAAGGGGGGAGAGAGATCGAGAGATGGGAAAGAATGTAAGGTAGTTGGACGGTTAAGATTGTTTGGTAGATATGATTATGGGAAAAAAACTAAATTTGCTGACCTTCAATCAATGCATCTGGATCACACATCAAATATCAATGGAAAGGCCAACACTTATTCAGGTGTGAAGTGTAAACTTATTGATTGGCTGTTGAGTGAAGTATCTATTCATGTGGAAGGAAATTCAAACAGTTTGTTTATGCAAAAACAAAAAATGTGTTTTGAATGTGTCTGTTGGTTCATCATGAAAGAGATCGGTGGTGAGAATTAAGGTCTGGAAGTTTTTTCCAGATCTAGAAAGATCTCATACTATTAAGTTTGTGGGCATCCAACTCAAAACCAATTGGCGATGAGTGGTGTGACCTAGGATCATTATATATTAAGTTTGCTAGGCTCTCATATCCCATGTGGGACTATTCTCATCACGCCCCCTCACGTGTAGCGTTCTTTTGCACCTAACACGTGGAACTCTTTTTGGGTGGCGGGGAGCACGTGTGACCGTTGGGCCTATCACGTGTGGGCCTGCGCTCTGATACCATATTAAGTTTGTGGGCTTCCAACTTAAAATCAATTAGCAATGAGTGGTGTGACCCAGGATCATTATATATTGGGTTTGCTAGGTTCTAATATCCCATGTGGAACTATTCTCATCACGCCCCCTCACGTGTGGCGTTCTTTTGCGCCAAATACGTAGAACTCTTTTTGGGTGAGGTGGAGCACGTGTGGCCGTTGGGCCTATCACGTGTGGGCCTGCGCTCTGATACCATATTAAGTTTGTGGGCATCCAACTCAAAACTAATTGGCAATGAGCGGTGTGACCCATGATCATTACATATTAAGTTTGCTAGGCTCTCATATCCCATATGGGACTATTCTCATCACATACAAAGGGGCCGGAGAGAGAAAGAGAGGAGAGAGAAGGTCTAATTTTTTACGTCCGCGGAGGTGGCGGCGACGGTAGAGTATAGAGGTGGTGATGTGGTAGGGGTGAGGTGTACTTTTAGTGGGGTGGATTGTTTAAATAGTATGGCTCATAGTGTAGGATGGCTCATAGTGTTACTAAGATGCCTAATATCATCAATCATTTTAATAAATTTTTTTTAAAACTATTTGATCCAATATGGAAATTTGGGAATTTAATTAAAAAAAAATTCGGACCGGGTGGCTGGGGTTGTTTATTTCAAGCATACACTGCACATTATTTTTTTCTTTATAACTAGGAAAGAAGGGTGCATGTGCATGATCTCGTAAATTACTTCTGAATAAGTTAATAATCATATGTACGAACCATTGCATTTCATGACTTATTGGTAAATCCACTTTGATTCTCTATCAACCAATAATGTGGGATTACGACGACGAACCTACACCAGGGGAGGGAACCTGCAGAGGACTTCCGCTTGGATGTTCAAAGGCCTGATTAACATTGTTAAAGCTAAACCGTTTGAAGTCTAGGCGCAATATGGTACTCTTTCTACCACTATGTTAGTATGGAGATGGTTTCAAAATAAATAGTTGGCAATTTATCCGATATAGAACACTCATATCGATAAAATGATTTGAACCGGTTATTTGAAAAAGGGCACCCTGCTCCTTTTTCTAACAATTTGGATTTGACGCAAATCACGAGGGTATGTGACACAAATCACGAGGCTGTGTGAATGCACACTACCATCAGATTTCAATTCTTTAGATTTTTCTGTAAGATTTTGCTGTAAGTATAGCATTATCCTTTTTCTAAGGATGAATCCAAGACCTATATATAAAGTAAGAAATTTATTTTTGGATTTTCAAAAAGCCTCCACACCATCCGATTATTGTCAGGGGAATAACCAAAAATACTTTTTTAATGATATTTTGATCCAAAACCTACACAAATATTTTAAAATACCCAAAAACTCCAAAACAAGGTGCAAAGACATATCTGCCCTCTAACTAACTACTTTTTTTATTTTATTTTTCAATCCCTTAATTTTTTTATTTTGTACAGTTGTGGTAGAAAGTTAGTTATCTTTTTCATTTTTAAATTTTAAAATGTTATATCCTTCTTCCCTTCATCTTTTTACAACCAAATTTGTTTATACAAGGACTCCTGTGTTTTCAGAATACTGAAGACTTCGATGTCTTCAAATTTATGATCATCAAGAACACCTTGGCGATGTCGCCCAGTTTATTCTGGAAACAAATTATGTCCCCATTTACAAGCTGCAAGACAAAAATAAAATGAGATGAAGTAAAAAAGACAAGTAAAAAATAAAATAAAAATAAAAATAGAAAGTTAACTATTGAAAGTAAGACAATATTTCACTGGCATATCATGCACTACATCTACAGATAATACCTGGCTAGCTCAAAATGTGAGGTTCTTGTCAATGAGTTCACAAATTTTTGTCAATGAGTTTACACATGACTTTAGGTTGAAAATTTATTTCCTATCCTTAGAAGACATAAGATCACGTCACTCTTACTGGTAACAGGTTATAGATCAAATTGCTGGGTATAATGTATCGAAAGAAAACTAAACAAGTATATGGAAGTACCAGAAGAAATTCAAATTTTAAAGAAGGCTAACCTCATATAGTTTTATATCTTTCTTGGCAGCAAACCCAACCATTTCATTATCCTTAACGAAAAGCCCTCCCCAAATACCTGATATAATAGAAGAGTTTTATAACTCTACATACATGTAGCTCTATTCTAATAAAAACAATAGGCAGTCAAAGATAAAACTCAATGCATACCAGAATTATTTTACAGAGTTTGAAGAAAATCAGAATATCTTCTTTTGTCCTAGGAAGTAAACGAATGGTATATAAATCCTGTTGGATTGTACATATAATCGATTAGTAATACTGCAGCAAAAAGGAAAAGCTAAAGATCCACAACATCATGGTGCGTGTGCCAGCTTAAGATCTATGATAAATGGGCAAATCATATATAAAAATCATGATGTAATTTTTCATACATAATAAACAGCAATTACCAGTTCAAGCTCTACTTGTAATAAGAATAAGTTTAATTCAGCATTCTGAATCTTACTTCGTAGTTTCCTTAACTGGCCAACCTACAACGCCACAATAAATTACTATTAGCTTGTGTGGTACATTCTTCCAGATAAGCAAATCTACAATCTAGTCACTCTTTGGTGTTTAAGCTACCACAGGTGACTCATCACACCAAAGATATTTCCAAAGCAAAATAAACTACTTGTGGGAACATGCATAAAAAATCCTGTACTTTCAGAAAAGGGAAAGATTAACCTTACAAAAGCAAATATGTATGTGTGTTCATTTTTAATGATATGGGCAGGTGAAGATAAAAGATATGAATAAATTTCATTGTTAATGAATGCTCAAGAGACTCTTTTCTTCACCATCTATCTCTAACCATTGATTTTTCAATCAAATTTTGACGCGGTCCAGTTTATTAAGGGGTCCCCAAAATTTTAATTATCTAATTTTTTCAGGAATATTAATATTAAATAAGTTCTAAGAAATAAAAATTATAATTAAAAGGCTGAAAAATGGCTTTTGTGGCGGATTTTTCAGAGGATAATCTCGTCCTCACCTATATCCTACTCAAAAGAAAAAAAAGCAAACCCATAAATTATCTCCACGTATATCGTAAAAAAAATTAGAAATAAATTATTAAATTAAGAAAATTATAAATAAAGATTACTTACATTATTTTTTAAGTTTTCTCCAATGTCTCAAAGCTCATCTTTAATGTAGAGATCTGAAAATACAAATTAGTTGATAACAAATTTTTTAATTAAACTGCATGACAAAAAATATAAAGTTTAATTTCAGTTATTACAATTATCTCTTTATTATTATTTTAACTAATGAAACAAATTAGTTAACTAGTGGACGCTGAGAATGTATGAAAATTACACAAAAGGGAGTACGAGAACTTGAGAACTCTTATTGTTTACAACTTCGGGATGTCTACAAATGAATGAGGTACCCTTATTTATAGGCACGAGACTTCCTGCACACACGATACGTGTGTGAATTTGGCAAATCGAGTAGCTTAAAAAACTAATCTATCTTTAGTAACTACTTTATGTATGATTAATTCCAATAATAATTATGCTTGTAAGTTTTTCTAATTTTTTTTTTCTTTAGTAAGTGTAAAATGAGAATTAAGTCACAATTTTCAAATTCGTAACTATTTCTAGGTTGTTTTCCTTTTAATATTAGAATAGACGAAGGGGTAAAAAATTGTATGACTTATATTGCCCAGTAGTTTAACAACTTTGAGTTTACAAAAAAAAATTCACAAAAAATATCTTAATTCTAACATCTTCCAAAAAATTCCATACGCCGCTTTATCTAAATCGCTAACAACTTTGATGGTTTTTGCAGATAATTCTTTTATGGAAACTCAAACTAAACCTAGTGAGACAAAATGTGATTTGGTGAAACGAGCCTGATGATCAGAACTGATCATCCAGATGTATATATATATATAGAGATAGATAGATAGATAGATAGCGAATTACATTGAGTGTGGGCCTGTGGGACCCACTTAGCGATGAATTAAGACCTCCTTTTAAGTTAAGATATTCTCTCTCTCATGTTAATTTTCAATGATTTTCAATCACCCGATGATAGGGTTATAAGTTTTAGTATTTACATTGGTACTCTTTCTATCACTATGCTAGTTTGGAGATAGTTTCAAAATAATTAGTTGGCAATTTATCCGATATAGAACACCTCCCAACCACACCATCTGATTGTTTTTATTTTTAAATAATCAAATTTCCATTTTCTCCCACTGCCTATCTCACCTTCCAAAATCCGTTGGTGTAGCTACAAATGATGGACTTAAAAGACCATTATGTTATGGGTCTGGTTCTTGGACACAAGTTTTTGACACAGAGTTCAAATACTTTTTATTCACTGTTGGATGTAATTATCCAACGGTTAACAATTTACAGTTGTCTCCTTTAATTTAGGACTTAGTCTTTTAATTTAGGAAGTGATAAAGATTATATGTCGGAAGTATAATTTTTTTTTTTTTGAAAAAATTGGCGAGAAGGCCTATGATACGACGGTTTGACTTATTAATAAAATTTCTTAGTTAAAAGTCCATAAACCTATTTGAATATTTTCTTTGTACTAAATCAATTGACATTTTTTTTTGATAGAAATTATCAAATGTTTGTTTATTACTACTTCACCACCGCCACTCCTCACTACAACAACCACCGCCACCACCACCACCTCATTTCCAGTACTACCACCATGCCACCACCACCACTACCTCACCACCATCACCACCCTTCTATTGCCAAACCCAAAAAACTACAACTAAAATAGTTGCACTATTATAGATAAACAAATTCAGAAACAACGCAATCAAAGTGGTTTTATTATAAGAGATAAAACAACAATTAAATAGAAAATGATTCAACCATTTTGGTTACTGGTAAAAACAAAGAACATTTTTTGTGGACCTGCCATTAATTAGTGGCAAAACAATAATCACCCCCTTAGCATTATTGACTGATTTCATTTAAAGGTCTTGAAAAATACTTTCTAAAAATATAATTTTTGTTAAAATCCGATTTCTAATAAAAAAAAGTTACAACAATTTTTATTTTAAAAAACATAATGATTACAGAATATGTTCTAGTAACTTTAATGCCCCTAGAGATAAAACGTTTTTTGGTTTGGCTTTCTAATTTTTTATGTTTTATTTATTTATTTTTTTAATACAAGCCCTTTTCAATAATCTTTTGAAATCTAGTATCTTCCTGTTGTCTAACATGGTTCTAGATGGTGTACATGTGGTTCTGGACGAGGGATAGAGCTACAATGTGGTTTCTGTATGCATTTTTAGCAACAAAACAAAATTTGTCGCTAAAAGCCATCTTTGGCAACAAATTTAGGTTTTGTCACTAAAGCACTCTCTAGCCACGAAATGAAAACAGCCGTCGCCAAAATCGTCACTAATTCTTATCCAACAATGAAATTTCAGGGCACATCCTTGCAAGTAGTGGTTGTTTGGATGCTCTATGTGTCTGCATGATTTAGGAGCTAGGTTTTTTGGAATCTGGATCATGAAGTGGTGCCAAATATCAGATTTCTCCATTAGGAGAAAATTGTCTTAAGTCTCTGTCTTGATTGAGGAGATTCCATAATACATGTCTCCAAAAATTGAGTTCCTCTACAAGCCTGGATTGAATATCACATCCAATAGAGAGAACCCAACTCCTATAGTGAACTGTCATTACCTTATGAAAATCCCATCTTACTTAATAATTTTCATGTATAAAGCAGACAAAAGAACACAACAAAAGAAACAGGCGCCAACAAGTTCATTTCACTACTATTGCAATCGGTCGACTGATCCTGGTGCTTCAGTCGAGCCATCTTAAGCTTATGATAACCGTAAAAATGTTTTTTAACATCTTCAAACTGTTATATCTCGAAGCCACCTGGATACTCTAACAAGAACGCCTTGGCGATGTTGATTTTCTTCAAATAGTTGATCAGTGCCTGAACACTCAGACGAGGACCTCATAATTTCACCAGACTATGTTGGGCTAGTAGGCTCAGCTATTTGCTCATCTAGTTCAGTTTGCTTCTCAAGCTCTGGCTTGGACACCACTTTAATAGGCACCTCGACTTGCAGTTCTGCTTCTGTTGACTTACTTGTGATAGCCTGAATTGTCCCCATCCATGCACAGGTATAATATTACTTCAAATATGATCAAGGGGGATAAGCTATAATGAGTTGTAGAAAAGAGATAGAAACCCCAAATCAAATCCTAACCTTTATAGATTCGAAACTCGAGTTCTCCATCATTCTACAGGCAGAAATCTCAACTTTAACAATACAAGTGTCATTCACGAGATATCCTTTAACAGGGTCATGGAGTTCACTAAGAGGCATGAACGATGGAAGACCCCAACATTGACCTGCTTGTTCAGTGAATTCACTTTATATATCTACAGAACTCAAAGATGTTGGAAGTTATAATTAGATTACAGAAGCCACCGATACCCGAACATCCACATATTTTGTGTTATTATTAGAAATGGAATAGATAGATGCCAATCTTGCATAGTAAATAACATAATGAGAGAATTGTGATCTTGAACAGTACATTAATTTGCCAAGATTTTCCAAGTAATGACAGGGAATGTACTGCGTCTCACTGTTTTCTTGCTACAAAATTGATCAACGATAGAAAAACTAAACTCAGCGTATAACGAAATGCACGAGTCCACAGCCCAAAGGTACATCGATAAGTAATCCGCCACATTGTTTTCCTTTGGATAAATCTTAACTCGCCTAATTAAAATAGTGCAAATTTAAAGGATTAAAAGTAGAAATAACATAATCAATTGGAAAGAGTAATTAATCTACCAAATCAAAGTAGACAAAAGCAATGAGAAAGTAAGTCCACATACCATTTAAAACCACTCGCCAAGAAAATATCAGCAAATGTGCTTTTTCAGTGTCCAACTTTGAGAAGTTTTCAATCTTCCAAATGAATTTCGAAGATGGAGAAAGCTCGACTGGCCGATTTTCTGTCGAACGTTCAGAAGACACAAAAGGGAAAACTCAAAACTAATAAATTTCTGAAAAGACTTCGTTACAGCAAGGGAAAACTGTAACTTTTTGCGTAATTTATTGATGATAAAAAGCCTCATCATCCCCTGTTTTATAAGCTTTCTTCTACCACATCCGTTTTGAAGATCTGGTTTTTAATTGGGATCAATAGATCCTTCCTCTTTTGGTTTTGACGCCCTGATGGGCTCCTGTGTTAGTTTGACTCACATAAGTGAGAGTGAGTGTTTGTAAACATATGATAAGTGAGAGTGAGTGTTTGTAAACATAAGCTAAGTGAGAGTGAATGTTTGTAAACATAAGTTAGAGTGAAATCTCTTGACTAGTGTTGTGAGGCTAAGGAGTGGTTGGGGCTGCCATTGAAGGCCTCATCTTTGTAATTGTTCTTCATAACTTTCATTATAGTGGAAGAGGATCATCATCGCCCGTGGATGTAGGCAATTTTGCCGAACCACATAAATCTTGTGTTGTGTGTGAATTATTTGCCATCTCCATTAATATTCTTATTTTGCATATTTGATTCATCTTATATCGATTGATTAAATCCTAACAAACTGGTATCAGAGCATCGGGTTATTTGATCGTGGTGAGAGATGACATCAAAATTTGTAAAAGTTGCGAGCGCTCAATTCGATGTAGAGAAGTTTAACGGGAAAACCGACTTTGGATTGTGGCAAGTCCAAGTGAAGGATTCACTGATCCAACAAGGTTTACACAAAGCCTTGAAGGATAAACCAGCAGATACAAAGGACGATGATTGGGAAGAATACGACTTACAAGGATGTGCTGCAATTTGTTCATGCTTAGCCCGGGAGGTCATGTACAACGTGATGCATGAAAACTCAGCGGCATCACTGTGGAAGAAACTGGAGAATTTGTACATGACGAAGTCTCTCACTAGTAGGTTGTTTAGGAAGAAACAACTATATCGTTTTCGGTTCAAAGAAGGTACGTCTATGAATGACCACATAAATAATTTTAATAAAATAATGGTTGATTTATCTAATGTGGGTGAAGTTGTGCCTGATGAAGATCAAGCTATGCTATTACTATGTTCTCTTCCTGAGACGTTTGAACCCTTGATACAAAGTCTATTGGCACCAAAGGAAACTATCTCGCTAGAAGAAGCAATTTCTGCTCTTTTATCAGATGAGTTTAGGAAGTTGGATGCAATAGAAAGTAATCAGGCTGCAGGGTTATTCGTGAAGGGAAAAGAAGTGAAGAAATCTTGGAGTAATAAACCAGGATTTAAAGGAAAAGCCAAGAAGGAGATTGAATGTTACTGGTGTCACAAGAAAGGACACATGAAAAAAGACTGTCCTAAGCTTAAGCCTAGGGATGGAGAGGGATCAAGTTCACAAGCAGCAGTAGCTGAGGATGAGTCAGATGCAGGGGAGGTGTTGACAGTCACAACAGGTGATCATCGTAAGGTATGGATACTTGACTCTGGTTGTTCTTATCATATGTGTCCCAATAGGGACTTGTTCACTTCTTACAGGAAGACGGATGGAGGTTCAGTATTGCTAGGTAATAACTTTGCCTGCAAAACTATTGGGATAGGAACAATTCAGATCAAGACCAGTGAAGGTAAGGTGAAAACTTTATCTGAGGTTAGACACATTCCTGATCTGAAAAAGAATTTGATCTCACTCGGTGCTTTGGAATCCAAAGGCTACAAGTTTGTAGCCAAAGAAGGGATTCTAAAGGTTATAGATTCAAATTCCAAGTTGGTAATCCAAAGAGAAAGGAAGGGAAATCTTTATTTTCTTTCTAGTTGCACAATAGTAGGTGGAGCTGCAGTAAATACCGAAGATGATGAAGAATCTAACCAAGCAAAATTGTAGCATATGCGTCTGGGGCATATGAGTGAAAAAGGGTTAGATGTGTTGTGCAAGCAAGGTAAGCTTAAAAAATTGAAGAATGTCAAACTCAATTTCTGTGAGCACTGTGTTTACGGAAAGCAACATAGGGTAAAGTTTGGTAAGGGTGTTCATCGTACCAAAAGTACTTTGGACTACATCCATTCGGATGTGTGGGGACCTTCTAAGGATGTTTCTAAGGGAGGTATGAGGTATTTTGTCACTTTTATTGATGATTTCTCCAGGAGAGTATGATTGTACGCCATGAAGACAAAAGATGAAGTCATCGAGAAGTTTAAAGTGTGGAAGACAATGATAGAGACCCAGACTGGCAAGAAAGTTAAAAAACTTAGATCTGATAATGGTGGGGAATACAAGAATGTTCCTTTGAAGGAGTATTGTCAGAGTGAAGGCATTGTAAGACACTTTACAGTAAAAGAGACACCTCAGCAGAACGGGGTAGCGGAGCGGATGAACCTGACCCTTATGGAGAGAGCGCGGTGCATGTTATCCAATGCTGGATTGGGTAAAGAATTTTGGGCTAAAGCAGTAAATATGGCGTGTTATCTCATCAACAGATCACCATCAACTGCCATTGAATTAAAAACACCTATCGAGGTATGGTCTGGAAAATCTACTAATTATGATTCTATTAAAATTTTTAGTTGTCCTGCTTATTACCATGTCAAGGAAAGTAAGCTGGATCCAAGGGCAAAAAAGGCCATATTCATTAGCTATGAAGATGAAGTCAAAGGTTACAAATTGTGGTGCAAAGAAAACCACAAGGTTATGATCAGCAGAGACATGACATTTGACGAGACATCTTTGCTTTACCCTAGCAAAGAGACTTCGACTCAGGTGGAGGAAAGTGGTGGCGAGACT
>MVGT01003037.1:74376-89536 GCA_002174775.1 Macleaya cordata
TGTGAGGAGATGAATTCTCTTCACAAGAATCAAACTTGGGAGCTAGTACAGCTACCTAAGGGAAGCAATGTAATTGGGTGCAAATGGGTGTTCACTATAAAAGAAGCAGCTCCAAGTACAAATAGAGTACGGTTTAAGGCGCGATTGGTAGCTAAGGGCTATGCACAAAGGGAAGGTGTCGATTACAATGAAGTTTACTCTTCGGTGGTAAGATATACTTCTATCCATGCCTGGTTAGCTATTGTGGCATTTTATGACTTAGAGTTGGAACAACTCGACGTTAAAACAGCGTTCTTTCATGGTACTTTGGAGGAAGACATTTATATGTCACAGCCCGAAGGTTTTGTTGTTGCAGGGAAGGAAAGGTATGTGTGCAAACTAAAGAAATCATTGTATGGGCTCAAACAATCGTCTAGACAATGGTATAAGAGGCTTGACACATTCATGGTGGGCCAAAAATTTACACATAGCTTATATGATAGTTGTGTGTACTTTAAGAAACTACTAGATAGATCCTTGATTTTTTTACTCTTATATGTGGATGATATGCTCGTTGCTGCAAGGAGGATGATAGAGATTGAGAAATTAAAGTCTCAATTGAGTATGGAGTTTGAGATGAAAGATTTGGGTGCAGCTAAGAAGATTTTTGGCATGGAGATACAAAGGGACAGAAAGATGGGTAGGTTGTGTCTCTCTCAGAGACAATATTTGGAGAAGGTACTTACTAGGTTTGGAATGCAGGAATCTAAACCTATAAGTCTACCTTTAGAGGCGCACTTCAAGCTGTTGGCAAAAATGGCTCCAAGCACCAAGGATGAAGAAGAGTACATGGCTCGTGTTCCTTATGCGAGTGCAGTTGGTAGTTTGATGTATGCTATGGTTTGTACTCGACCAGATATTGCACATGCGGTTGGTGTTGTAAGTAGATTTATGGCAAATCCAGGGAAGCAACATTGGCAAGCAGTGAAGTGCATATTGAGGTATCTACAGGGTACTGTTGATGTAGGAGTGGTGTACCAACGTGATGGTGGTCTTGGACCACATGTTTGTGGCTACGTGGATGCTGACTATGCAGGTGATGTGGATCAATCTAGATCTACTACGGGATATGTTTTTACATTGGCTCGAGGTCCAGTAAGTTGGAGGTCAACCTTACAATCAGTTGCTGCTCAATCAACAACAGAAGCAGAATTGATCGCTGTAACAGAGGCTATAAAGGAAGCCATTTAGCTTAAGGGCTTAACTGGAGATTTAGGCATTCAGCATGAATGCATAGAGGTGCATTGTGATAGTCAAAGCGCTATCGACTTAACGAAGCATGAAGACTTTCACGGGCGGTCGAAGCATATTAATGTTCATTATCACCTCGTGCGAGATACTCTAGCAGGTGGAGGGTTTTCTCTACTGAAGATTCACACAAAGGAGAATCCTGCAGACATGCTAACAAAAGTGGTACCATTGATTAAGTACAAGCATTGTTTAGACTTGATCAATGTCCTACAGGTAGAAGCGCTGTGAGGCGCGTGGTGATGGCGATGATGTTCATGAAGGAAAGAACAGCAAAGAAGCCGTTCGACGGTATAGAGTCAAAGGTGGAGAATTGTTAGTTTGACTCACATAAGTGAGAGTGAGTGTTTGTAAACATATGATAAGTGAGAGTGAGTGTTTGTAAACATAAGCTAAGTGAGAGTGAATGTTTGTAAACATAAGTTAGAGTGAAATCTCTTGACTAGTGTTGTGAGGCTAAGGGGTGGTTGGGGCTTCCATTGAAGGCCTCATCTTTGTAATTGTTCTTCATAACTTTCATTATAGTGGAAGAGGATCATCATCGCCCGTAGATGTAGGCAATTTTACCAAACCACGTAAATCTTGTGTTGTGTGTGAATTATTTGCCATCTACATTAATATTCTTATTTTGCATATTTGATTCATCTTATATCGATTGATTAAATCCTAACATGCTATACATAGTTGTTCTTTCCCTATTGGTTACCCCAAATAATATAGTGTCTAGTATCAAAAAGGGGGTTTTAGAGGGCTGCCAGAATGTATATGTGGCTTGCCCTTCTCCAAAACTAGACTTTCGATAACAAGAGTCAAATCAAAATAGCGAAATATGATTGTATCATATACACCCGTATTTCTCAAGCTGCAATAAAATTCACAAATGATATATTTATTTGTGTACTATAAGCGAATTATATCTAAATATTATCTATGAATATACCCGAGAAAGCAACCTCAGCTTCAACAATACAAGTATCGTTCACGATATATCCTTTATGAGGGTCGTTGAGTTCGCTAAGAGGCATAAACGATTTAAAACCCCAATAATCTTGTTCTGCAGTGAATTGGTGTTCTGTATCTCTTGAATTTAGAAAAGCAAAATCAATCTTGCGAACGTATTAAGCACATTGATATTATGATCTTAAAGAATATCAAAATATTCTACTTGTATGCAGAGAAATCTCCTAAAAAGTATAACCATGCAACAAACCTAATAATCATTAGCCCTACTCAAATATATAGTAGATTGCCCAGAATAATATATGAAAAGTAGTAGTATGTTCATTTAGTTTGAAGAAAAAAACCTTTTCTCACTATGTAATCATGGGTTTGATTAACGACTGCCAAACTGAACTTCGCAAATATACTCCACCCATTGGGCAAATCGTCTGAGTTCGAAACATCTGGGTAAATCGATAGATGATCCGTATTGTTTCCCTCTGGAAAAATCCACACTCCCCTAATGAAAAGAATGTAAAATTTTTTGGATCAGTTAAAAGCAGAATAACAAAATTAATGAAGTAAAGAAAGAGTAATTACTAATCTAATTAATAACCAAATCCAAGTACATTAATAAGGGATGAGAAAAATCCACATACCAATAATGAGAACCAGTCATAAAACAATCATTAGAGTACAGTAGTTCAGAGCCCAACCAAGAAAAGTTTACAATGGTCCACCTGAATTTCTTAGATGGAGGAACGTCTACTATTATTACATCTTTAGGGTTATCCATTGTTCTAATAATGGCTTCTGCTTGTGCCAAATGATTTCTAATGAAAATGCATGTGATCAAAGAGTATTGATTCAAACAGTGGCGGATTCAGGATTTTCCATCAGGGTGAGCGAATTACCGTTGACTGGGTCAGAGTTGACCGAGTCATTTCACTTCTTAATTCTAACAAAAGATTTTTATTTTGTATGATTGTACTCGATGAATTTTTTACTTATAAGTTCAACATAATCGTCTCAACATCAACGGTATCAAAAATCTAAAAAAAGTCACTATACAAATATTTATTTACCCTTGTTGTCGACCGGTCTTCATTTTTTGAACCATATTCAAATTATCAGTGATACTATAAAAAAAAAGGAGCAAGGATTTGCTTACATCATTATTCTACTATCCCTGTTACATCACTTGGTTACAATTGCATGTGGAGCCTACATGTAGATGAGTCAATGGCTGATTTTCAGTGAGGATGATCGAAATGGTGAGGAGAACTACTTACTAAAAATTAGCTCATTCTAAAACTTCTAACCTTATCATCTAATTATTAAAAATCAATGGTAATAGAAATCATTCGTTTTACCATTAAATTGCATTAATAAATGAAGAGATTACAAGTTTAGAATCAGTTCGACATCATGGAATTCTCCTCTGGCTATAGAGAGGTGAACTTCGCTGCGGATTGTTTAGCAAGGCGAGGAGCTAGGATGGCCCTAGGGGTGCGCGAGGATTTTAACTCGAGGCCTCCTTTTGTAACTAATATTGAAAACATAGACAAAGATTATTTCCTTTTCTTTTAAGGTTAACCTCGCAAATGATTGATGCCTTCTTGAGTGCCAACCTAATTGGAATGCTTGGAGGCAGAGTGATGCGATTTGGTACCTTCTTTGTGCACCTTTGTATATCCTCCTCTTTTTTAATATATTACTTCTTTGCGTAGCAAAAAAAGAAGGTGAATAGTCACAAAATAATCAACACTTCGTTTATCAGCATGGTGATGGAGATCGAATAACAATGTACGCAGATCATTTCTCACCGAAACTATTTCTAATATATGTTACAAAGCCTTTCAAACTTGAAATGTGTTGTTTTTGCTTAAGATGATTTTGAAAGTAGAACTAATGAATAAAACATTGTAGTTTATGTACTGGTGCATCATCAAATTTGATGCGACACCAGATATATTTCATTGAAATGTTTGAAAATAGAGTGGTCAAATTGTTTTCATATTCATGAGTTTTAAAAAAAGAGGGTGGTCAATTGACCACCCACTTCACAACGTGGATCCGCCACTGAATAGCTACACTTTTTTTCTTAGCTTTGTAGGGTTTTTTTTGAAACACAAGAGTCAAAAGACTTGAAGGAAGATGAAAAATACGTTGAAAAAAAAATCGTGTAAAAAAAATAAAAAGTGTTTCAAATAAGTGAATAACTCAAAAGATTAAAAGTGGGGTCCACTATAAGTAAGGCAAAAGAGAAATACTTGTAAAACAGTTGTAAAAAAGATGAAACATATAAAATAAGGAGGGATTGACCTAATTTCAGCTGACCCAAAAAGTAAAGTGGAGTCTACAATTTCTAAAACGAATTATAACTTGCCAAGTAGTAAGAAAATGACAACATATAATATATTTTACTGTTAGAAAGGGTGAGGCACTTTTAGATAGAAACATATCTAATACTTTAGATTTTTTAAAACTTTGGGTGGGGCACGTGCCCCACCGAATTGACATGTAGCTCTGCCCCTTCGGAAGCCAGTATAAATGGGGTATAAGAATAAGTAAATTATCAATTTTGAAAAACAAAGTAAGATGAAAGTAGAATTTTTTTTATTCGGTTGGATGTGACTTTTGGTTGTTTTCTCCTATGTAACCTTCTTGATGCTGCCTTAGCATCTCTTCTTGAATACAACTTTATCTCTTTTTCTTTTTCAAAAAAAAGTATAATTTTTTTTAAAATTTTTGTTCTGTAGCAACGAGGTTCGGCCAAATGAACCAATTGATTTTTATTTTTAATTAATATAAACATTGTCCTTGAAATTTAATTTTTTAGGGTGCTTGAAAATAAAACACCCATTAAAACTTTTTTAAAAACATACATTTTCTTAATATAAAATATTTTCCCAATGTTGTTTCTCCCCAAACTGAAAAAGGTTTTTACATCAAAACAAATTTAATTTTAAATTGTAAAAACTATTTGACTTTAGTTTTAAGTTTTATTTATGAGGAAAATTTTTTTAGTTAAAGAAATAGTTTTCAAATTAAACAATATTAATTGTTTTGGGTGAACAATTTTGTTTAAGTGATATAAAATACTTATTATTTCGCCCACTATTTATTTAAATAAATACAATTGGGCCCAAATCAAATTTACATTTCAACACACTTTATATATATTGTTCAGTCTAAAATAATCCATCAAACAGTAAACCTCCATCTTTTTCAAGATTCATAATTTGCCTCTCGGAGAGCATAGGACTAATCATAGTCTCTATGGCAGACAGGTTCTCTTGCACCTTCTTCAACTCAACCTTTACTTCGGTCAACTGCGCCATTGCAGCCAGTAAAGACTGATCCTGCTCCAATAATTTGGTCTTAAGCCTCAGCTTTCCATAGAAATCTTTTTTAACATCTTCAAACCTCTCTCGAAGCCACCTGATGTTGAATTCAAGTTTCTCTGCCATCTTTATCTTTTTCTCCCACAAGTCAAGCATTGAAGAAGATACCTTGGCAAGATGACAGTCATGCATATCCATAATAGAAGTCATTATGTCGCTTACCAACATGACTTGGGCAGAATAGTCTTTCAAAACTTGGCTGGATGAAATATGCCCATATTTCAACCAGATTTGTTCATATAATGACGCTTGTGTTTTCAGAATACTGAAGCCTCCTATGTCTTCAAATTTTTCATCATCAAGAACAACACCTTGGCCGCGATGTCGTCCTTTTCGAAACAGTTGACCAGCAAATGGATACTTAGGAAAGGGTGCTGGTTCAACCGACTGTTTTGCTTCCGTCGATTTAGCAGTAATAGCCTAAGAAACACAATCCACAAATAAAATATATATTACTTAAAATTACTTAAAGAACAAGATCAACCACAAAGCTAAATACCAACCGACCTTTTTAGAATCGTATGTAGAGTCCAAAGTAAACTCAACTTCAACAATACAAGTATCATTCACGATATATCCTCTGTGAGGGTCATTGAGTTCACTAAGAGGCATGAATGTTTTGAATCCCCAATCTTTTTCTCCGACTGTGAATTGGTGATGTGTATCTGCAAAATGCAGAAAGCAGGTTAGAAGTAATCATTAGATTCATCAGATTTTAAGTGCCACCTGATAAAGATATATAAACATGTTTCTGTCATTAGAAATTGAAGAGAAGCCAACCATGTGTAGTAATTAAACATATTGTGATCTTAAACAATATCAAACAAATCTAGGTATCGTACTAATCTTACTCAAAATATATATTCATGACAGAACGTAGGAGGGACTGATTTTGGAGGGATGGGTACGTAGCACTAATCTATATTCTATATAAAACCATTAAAAACTATATATGAATTAGTTTTTTCACTAAAGAAAAACACCATAATCTTTAGATATGAATTAGTTTTCATCATGTACCTAAAACATAGAGAGAACACATGTAGTTACAACCACAGAACAGAATAAGAATGAGCTCTTCCCCAAGCTTTCCCTAATGAAAAGGAAAAAAAATAAAATACCCTTTGCTATCAAAATATCAGCAGAGATGCTATTGGAATGGACCCAATAATCTGTCTAATTAGACAGATTGAGGTGACAGTTTAAATCCACAATTCATTGTGTATTTGTGGGACCCACATATACAGAAAAAGATGGTGGATGTGAACTGCCACCTTAATCTGTCTAATTACTCAGATTATTGGGCTGATCCCAAAATTATTTTTGAAATATTAGATAATATATAGAACCAACAAAGAAGATGATACCTTTTCTAACTGTGTCGTTGTCATTGATTTGATTTACAACAACCAAACTGAACTTCGCATAAGGCGATTGGGCCGCATCTGCAGCATCCAAGTACAGCGATAAGTGATCCACATAGTATCCCTTCGGAAAAACCAGCAAACGCCTAATGCAAATTTTTAAGGTTAGACGCCGAAATAACAAAAGAATAAAATAAAATATCACATAGGAAAAACAATCAACCCAAATGCCTCAAAGAAAGGAGGAGAAAGTCCACAAACCATTTATGAGAACCGATTGAGAAAATTTCAGAGTAATGTCTTTGAGTGTTCAACTTTGAAAAGTTTTCGATTCTCCATGTGAATTTCGAAGATGGATTATTATCGACTCTCTGATTTTCCATTGTATTACTGGGTTTCTGCTATTGCAAATTCAAATAAGACAAAAAAAAAATGCAAAATAAAACCTACTTTACTACCACAAAAATTAACAACAATACTGAAAATTACTGAAATTTGTAACGATATTTGCCCTTCAGAAAACACAAACTGAACCTTACGTCATCGAGAAAGAAAATGGAAATGAAAAACAGTAAGGTAAGAATTAGAGGAAGAGAAGATGAAATTAATGAGTCACTTACAAGATTTATATCTCGATGGATTTGCGCTTATTAAGGTTTTTTTTTTTTTTTTTGGATAACAGATGATTTGCTTAGCTAAGTTAAACCACCCATCTACTATTTAAATAAATCAAGATAGATTCCTAATTTAGAAATGAATTTTGTTTGATAAATAAATAAAATTATGAAAAGAACTTCCCCCATCCTAAATAAATTCCTAACAAGCTGATACACAAGGTATCATAAGGAAAGACAAATGAGGAGCCATTCTTTACCCAATGTTGTACCATAATTAAAAGGAAAGATAAATGAGGAGGGATACTTCACCCAATATTAACCAATTATGTGGCGCGTTATGTGTAAACTGAGTGTAATTATTAGAATAACAAGTATTGAAAGCCCGTGTTTAGCACGAGCTTGCTTTTACAAAAAAAGATAAAATAATGAGGAGGAAAAAGAATAAACTGTTGATAATATGTTTATTATTATGCTTATTAAACAAAATCATAACATATCTGACATAAATTTTTTTCCAAAACTCTAATGATTAAAAATGCAATTACTGTAATAAAATTTACTGATTTTTTACTTTGTACATTAGATTTAGAAACAAAATCAACATGCAATAAATTCATAAGTACATAACATAATGTAGTTTGGGAACCCTAAAATAATATGTGCACTAAATTGAATTAAGAAAAGCAAATAAAGAAAGCATATGGGCCTTTGTCTTAATTAGTGGTTGTGCACTCTTCCCATGACCTAGAAAGTCTTGGACATTTGGATGTGGTTTATCATTGAGTTTGTCCATGTTGGAGCCCACTCTTCGTCTGTAGGGGCATCTCTCTTTGTTGTCTATTCTATTGTGGTGGCGACAGCTTCACTTCATCTGTGGAGGCGACTCCTTTGTGATCTTAGCAATTTCTCTACGCTTCTTATACACCAATTTTGCGTAAATATACTTAATATAACACCCCAAAAGTTCGACGGTATAACAACACTAGATGGCTAGTTATGTCACTGACTGGTGACAAAAATCACTGGTGATATATTCAATTTATTCCTTTCGCAAAACACAAATGAGCTTATATATTCATTACTTTCGAAAATTGAATAAAAATGTACACATAGTTTGTCACATTACCAATATATTTCTAAAACATTCCATCAAACAATAGACTGTTGCCTTTTTCTAGGTATTTTTCAATCTCTAACTCCAAGAGTAAGGCTGACATGTTTTCTCGTAACTCATCCTTTGTTGAGTTAAGCCACACCTGCGCCTTCTTCAACTCATCCTCTGCTGCAACCACTTATGCCTCTGCAACCATTAAAGGGGACTGACCTTTTTCTAGGAACATTTACATCTCTGCCTGTTGGAGTGGGGTTAACTTGTTTAATTGTGGTATGCTGCACCTGCACCTTATTCACCTCATCCTCTGATTTGATGACTTGCGCCTTTGCAGCCCGTAAAGCCTGACCGTGCTGCAATAACACAGACTTAAATTTCTGCATCCCATAAAAACCTTTTTTTAACATTATCAAACCACTGTCGGAGCCATTTGACGTTAAATTCGAATTTCTCCGCCATCTTTATCTTCTCCTCCCACAAATCAATCATTTCGGAAGACAAATTAATGAAACGGCAGCGATGCATATCCATAACGGAATTCATTATATCAGTGACCACCCATACTTGGCTAATATACGATAGGGATGTCAAAATTTTACTTGAAGGAATATGACCATATTCTAACCAGATCTGTTTATATAACGATGCTTGTGTTTTCAGAATACTGAAGCCTCCAATGTCTTCAAATTTGTCATCAAGAACAACACGATGGCGGTTACGTCCACCTTCTCCAAAGGGTTGACCAGCGCCTGGAGGACGCTCCACAGCTTCATTTCTTTTGCCATCAAGTATTTTTTTTTTGTTTCTTAGGCTCTGGCTCTGATACTTCGACTAGATCATTCTTTGCTGCAATTTGATTACTTGAGACCACCTTCATTACACAATCCTCAAATAATTATAGTATATTACTTAAAAAAAGATCAAGAGAGTAATTAAGCTACAATGAGTTATAAAAAGAGATATATAGAACCCGGCCAATTAAAAGCAAATCCTAATTACCTTTATAGGATAAGCTGTTGAGTTCTTCTCCATCCTACAAACAGAAATCTCAACTTTAACAATACAAGTATCATCCGCAAGATACCCTTTACCTGGATCATTGAGATCACTAAGAGGCATGAACTTGTAAAAACCCCATGTATTTGTTACAGCAGTGAATTTGCATTGTGCATTTGCAGAACCCAAAAATATTAGAAGTATATAATTAATTAGATTACAGGAGACACCACCTATACTCAAATATTCACATGTTTTAGCCTTTTAGGCCTGCTTGGTACACCGTGAAAATTTACGGTTCTTGTAGGTGCTAATTAAAATTTTATAAATTAATATTTTTTAAAATTTTTATTTTTTTTACACAATACATGTCACACCCCGATTTTCGAAACTCTAAAATCCAACTTGATTCAATGAGTCCGGAAGGCGAAGCGTGAAGAGTGTAAATGAAGTGTAATTTAAAGCAATGAATAAAATCGCTTACTTTCCCTTTTTAAAAGATAAACCAGTCAATTTTTGTCAACATTAATTATAATTTAGTAATCAAAGTAAATTTAAAAACAAAAATAAAATCTGTTGAAAATATTTTTCGTACTTAACTGCACATACTTCAGTAAAATGGTCATAATTTCTTAATCATAAATCAGAATTGTATAAATAAAACCATTCTGGAAAATAGATTTAAAGTTCTACAACTTCAATAGAAATAGCCAAGGGCTAATTCGGAATATAAAATACTCAAAACGGGGTCTGAAGTTTACTAAAAGATTTATATACAATTTCAGAAAAATAACTTCGAATTTCTTATAATATACAGAAATCATAAATTTGAAACTGAAATTACTCCCTGACCTGATATTCGAAATATATGGATAATACCATTTTAGAAAGGAAAAATTGAAATCTTTATTTGTTGCAGAAAAAGGCCTTGGTCAATTTTGAGCGAAACATACCCAAAAACGTGATTTTCTAAAACTGACACTAACAAATACGAAATTTATATAAATTTGTGTAAAACATAATTACTTCAATTCAATGACATGAAAATTAAATGCAAATTAATACAACATTTGCTTAGTTCTAAATCCAACATAAAAATAAATAATTATAATATTACATATCATAATTTTCATAAATAACCCATAATCCCAAGTGATATAGTAGTAATTATTCTTCAAATACAATATATAAAACATACTAACTCAAGAGATCCAAGCTATCTCTTTGAACTGCACCTCCTAAAATCTTTCGCCCTCAACTTGATCTGTAGGGGGGAAAATATTGGGTGAGTAAAACTCAGTAGGTGCAAACTATCCAAAAATACTAGATTTGAAATATGCAAAAATTACCATATTAATGCATAAAAAGAGATTTCTTTTTAAATCTTTCAATAATTAACCATTAATTAATTATTTTAGGTCCATTACATCGGTGTCCACCGTCTCCTCAAGTCGGAACTCAACGGTACCTGCAGGTGTTATGGGGGTCTCCCATTACCGATACCATCTAGATTTGTTTTTAATCTAGATAACAAGTTATTATTAAACTTCCTTTAATTCATTTTTCTTATGAATAAAACTCATCCCTTGCATTAAATAAATAAATATAACCATGCAAGATAAATACAATTTATATGAAATTTCATAACAAAAACATAAAATTAGATTTTGTTTATAGTAGGGATCCCACCTACCTCAATTTGATGTCAAAATCTTATCACCTACTTGATTTATTACTTCCGGATGTGATGATCGATGATGTAAATCCTTGATTTCTCAATGATTTTGATGATAATACTAGTAACTATTATAGATTTAATAAGAGAGGATGTAGATAAAGAGGTATGTTATGGGAAGTAAAGAAAATATGTATATTGGGAAAAGTAATTAGAGGTGTAACATGGGTGTAAACATAAAATAAAAGAGGAAATTTTGTATTTTGAAGAAGGAAATAAGGGGGGGTTTATATAGGAAAAATTTTAGATTTTTTTATTATTATTATTATTTTAATATTTAATTTTTTTAATATAAAAATAATTTTATATTTTTGTTAGTGGGCTATTATTAATCAAATATATTTTTTTTATAAGTAGTATTGCTTTATTTGAATGGTGCATAACCCATATATATAAGGTATTATTTATTTTATCTATTAATTACTATTATTATTTAATTAATAACATAATAATATTTCTTTCTCTTTCTTTTTGTTCCACTAAATAAGTGCTTCACAATAAAATATTTTTTTTCTCATATTAATTAATTAACTTCTAAAATATATATATATTAATTAATTTATGATATAACTCTATTAGAGATATTATTTGTACACCCACATTATGTATTTCCATGCAATTACCATGCATATGAGAAATTTATTTCTCAAATCAATACACACCAAAATGGGTATAATATTAACTTAACTATGTTAGGCAAGTGTAAAATTCATACTATAGAATTTCTTGGGGTATTACAATATATATTTTGCAATTGTAAAAACATTGCAAATATATCTTTGCATACTATTTTCGTATTAAAATTTGACAAAATTTATATATTTTTAAATAATTCATTGAGATCTTCACTACTTCTTTTGATGTTTGCTGGTTTTCAAGCATGTAAATTAGGATTTGGAAGTAATCTAGATAAATTAAAAAAAAAATAGTTAAAAATGTAATTTTTGTTTTGCAAATTCAAATTTGCATTGTGTAAAAAAAATATTGTTGACTTGTCCTATTTCAAAGATCTTGAGAGTGCTTTCAAAATATATGAATCTTATCAAAATATGGTTTTTAGTTTAAGAAATATAACATTTGAGTGTTTAAAAGCCAAACAAGGATAACTTTCTTTATGCAACAATTGTTCACGTGTAAAGTGATTAAAAATGACAAGAAAGAAAACATGAAAGACATCATGTATCCCATTTAGTTGTAGTGGTAAAGCCAATTTGTAAGCTACATCACCAATTCGTTGCAGAATTTCGAAGGGCCCGATGTACCGAGGAGTAAGCTTTCCTTTCTTTCCAAATCTTTTGATTCCAAGTCGATGTGAGATTTTAAGAAAAACATATTCACCTTCTTAAAATTCAAGATGCCTTCTTCTTTTGTCAGCGTAGCTCTTCTGTCGACTTTGTGCTGCACGTAGCCGTTCTTTAACTGTTCGAATTACGTTTGTAGCTTCACGAAATATTTCGGTTCCAACGACGCTCTTTTCACTCACCTCTGCCCAATACAGTGGTGATCTACAAGGTCTCCCATAGAGTGCTTCATAAGGTACCATGCCGATACTGGATTGAAAACTGTTATTGTATGCAAACTCCACATATGGTAGTTGATCGGTCCAACTTTCTTTGAAATCTAATATGCAGGCTCGGAGCATATCCTCAAGTGTTTGGATGGTTCGTTCTGATTGTCCGTCAGTTTGTAGATGGTAAGCTGTACTCATGTTGAGTTTCGTTCCCATGGCGTGTTGAAAACTTCTCTAAAATTTGGATGTGAAGAGAGGATCTCTATCCGAAACGATAGACAATGGCACTCTATGAAGTCATACAATCTCTTTGATGTAAAGTGCACATAATACCGAAATGGTATCAATCCCTTTAGTTGGTAAGAAGTGAGCAGATTTAGTTAGTCGGTCAACAATTACCCACACACTATCCATTTCTTTACGTGTTTTAGGTAATCCTCTTACGAAATCCATCGTAATGAAGTCCCATTTCCATTCTGCTATGGTTAATGGTTGTAATAACCCTTGTGGCTTCTGATGTTCTGCCTTCACTTGTCTACAAGTTAGACATCTTGCTACGCAAAGTGCTACATCATTTTTCATCCCCTTCCACTAATATTGACGTTTTAGATCTTGGTACATCTTAGTACTCCCGGGATGAATAGTAAATTTGGAAGTATGAGCTTCGTCGAGAATCTCTTTCCGAAGTTCTTCATCGTCAGGTACACAGAGTTTACCTTTGTAAAGTAGTCCTCCGTCCAATCGCTGGGTCCAGTTCTCAGGTGCTTCGTCCGCCCTGAGTTTCATTTGAATCCATTGAAGTTCTGAATTCTGTTGTTGAGCTTCCATAACTTTGTTGATGATGACCAGTTCAACGACGACATGCGACAAATACGCACATGTGGTTCCACGTTCGATTCGGAGATCAAATTCTTCTAATACTTTACATATCTTAAGTGATGTTAATGGCCCATACGTTTTTCGACTAAGAGCATCTGCAACGACATTTGCCTTGCCGGGATGATAATTTAGGGTGAAATCGTAATCCTTTAGAAATTCTAACCACCGTTTTTGCCTTAAATTCAATTCCTTTTGCGTGAATACGTACTTTAAGCTCTTGTGATCTGAGAATACTTCAAATTTTTCTCCATATAGATAATGTCTCCAAAGTTTTAGAGCAAAGACGACAGCTGCAAGTTCTAAATCATGCGTTGCGTAATTTCTTTCATGATTTTTCAATTGTCGTGACGCATACGCTATGACCTTTCCTTCTTGCATTAGTACACTTCCGAGTCCATTGTGGGATGCATCACAGTAAACTACATACTCCTTGCCTTGCTCCGGTGTAGTCAAGATTGGCGCTGTTGTTAATCTTTTCTTCAGTTCTTGATAAGACTTCTCGCACTCCTTGCTCCATTCGAACTTGATTCCCTTCTTTGTTAGGTGAGTTAATGGTGCTGCCAATCTGGCGAAGTTTTCTACGAATCTTCGATAGTATCCAGCTAGTCCAAGAAAACTACGTACCTCAAAGACATTCTTCGGTTGCTCCCAGTTTAAGACAGATTTAATTTTAGTTGGGTCCACTGCTATTCCATGTTGCGAGATGACGTGCCCAAGAAACAGAACTTCAGACATCCAGAAATCACACTTGCTACGTTTAGCGTACAGCTGGTGTTTACGTAGGGTTTGTAGTGCAATTCGTAGATGTTCCTCATGCTCCTCCTTGGTCTTTGAGTAAATTAAATTATCATCGGCAAAGACAATAACAAACCGATCAAGGTAGGGCCTAAAAATTATATTCATCAAGTCTATGAAGTGTATTAGTCAAGCCAAAAGGCATAACTAAAAATTCAAAGAGACCATATCTAGTATGAAACGCTGTCTTCTCGATGTCACCTTCACGGATTCTTAATTGGTGATATCCTGACCGTAAATCAATCTTTGAAAAGTACTTTACTCCCCTTAACTGATCGAAGAGGTCGTCGATTCTGGGTAGTGGATATTTATTCTTGATCGTGACTTTATTGAGTTGTCGATAGTCGACACAGAGTCTCATCGATCCGTCCTTCTTTTTCACGAACAAGACCGGTGCTCCCCATGGTGATGTACTGGGTCGAATAAAGCCATTTTGTTGTAGTTCCTCCAATTGCTTTTCCAGTTCCTTAAGTTCGAGTGGTGCCATTCGATACGAAGGAATAGCTATTGGTTTGGTACC
>MVGT01003037.1:94925-109147 GCA_002174775.1 Macleaya cordata
TTATTATTATTATTATTATTTTAATATTTAATTTTTTAATATAAAAATAATTTTATATTTTTGTTAGTGGGCTATTATTAATCAAATATATTTTTTTATAAGTAGTATTGCTTTATTTGAATGGTGCATAACCCATATATATAAAATATTATTTATTTTATCTATTAATTATTATTATTATTTAATTAATAACATAATAATATTTCTTTTTCTTTCTTTTTGTTCCACTAAATAAGTGCTTCACAATAAAATATTTTTTTTCTCTTATTAATTAATTAATTTCTAAAATATATATGTTAATTAATTTATGATATAACTCTATTAGAGATATTATTTGTACACCCAGATTATGTATTTCCATGCAATTACCATGCATATGAGAAATTTATTTCTCAAATCAATACACATCAAAATGGGTATAATATTAACTTAACTATATTAGGCAAGTGTAAAATTCATACTATGGAATTTCTTAGGGTATTACAATATATATTTTGCAATTGTAAAAACATTGCAAATATATCTTTGCATACTATTTTCGTATTAAAATTTGACAAAATTTATATATTTTTAAATAATTCATTGAGATCTTCACTACTTCTTTTGATGTTTGCTGGTTTTCAAGCATGTAAATTAGGATTTGGAAGTAATCTAGATAAATTAAAAAAAAAATAGTTAAAAATGTAATTTTTGTTTTGCAAATTCAAATTTGCATTGTGTAAAAAAAATATTGTTGACTTGTCCTATTTCAAAGATCTTGAAGAGTGCTTTCAAAATATATGAATCTTATCAAAATATGATTTTTAGTTTAAGAAATATAACATTTGAGTGTTTAAAAGCAAAACAAAGATAACTTTCTTTATCCAACAATTGTTCACGTGTAAAGTGATTAAAAATGACAAGAAAGAAAAAAGCAAAACTCAAAAAAGCAAGGAAATGACTAAATAGATATTTAAATTTTAAAAAGATTAAATAGACATAAAAATGACTATATAATTTTTTTTAACATATTGAAAACTTGTTGAGTAAATGGAATATGATTGATGATATTCAGCATCCTAGCAAACACTATGAGCCATCCTAGCAAATTTTAATACTATGAGCCATCCTAACTAGAGTTTTTAAATTTTACACCCCACTAAAAATATGCTCCACCAAACCACCACCAATACCACCACCCACCACCCACCACCTCCACTACCGCCATTGCAATGAAAGAAGAGGGAAAGAGATTAGAGAAAGAGAGGGAGAATGAGAGAGAGAGAGAGAGAGAGAGAGAGAGAGAGAGAGGCTAGAGAGGATGCGATCGAGGGAGAGAGGGAAGGCTTGATAAAATTTCCAGATCTGAACTTTCAAATCTGGAAGAGAGAGAGAAAGAGAGGGGTGGAGAGAGAGAGAGGAGAGAGATGAGAGAGGGAGGGAGAGAGAGATTGAGAGGGGGGAGAGAGGATAGAGAGAGAGAGATCAAGAGGTTAGAGAGGGGAGGAGAGAGGGATGGGAAGGCCGGAAAATTTTTCCACATCTGAAATTTTAGATCTGGAAGATAGAAAGAATAGGGATAGAGAGGAGAGAGAGAGGGGTATGTACGACAATTATTCTAGGGTTTAACGGTACGTTAGTAGTGGTAACAGTAGAGAATGGAGATGGCGACGTAGTGGGGGTGTATTTTTGGTGGGGTGGATTATTTAAAAAATAAAAAAGTTATTATTTTATTATTTAAAATTAGAATGGCTTATATGGGTCATAGTATTTTTTATTTTTTTTGATCAATAAAAAGAGGATTACATTAGATCAGAGGAGAAGAGTACATATACAATTCCGAGATGGAATTGCAAGATCGCCTTTAAAGGGCTCTATGAATTACATCTCTTACAATTAATTCCCATCTGAAAAGTAGGTCTTCAAACCTACTCCCCTAAGTTTTCTTGAGGGGCTCATAGTATTTTTTAGGATGCTCACGGTCATGGTATATATATGGAGCAAATCTTATCCTTCATACAATGATACAGACAGAAATGTCAATTTTAACAGTACAAGTATCTGTTTGGCTGTTTTGATCTTGGCGTTCCAGGTGATCAGATTATCTTTTGAAACAGATGATTTGATTAGATCAAACAAAAAATGATTAGATGATGTGGAAGTCCTGATTGACTCAATTAAGAAGACTTTTTCAGTGATTTCGTGACTATGATCAAAGTAAATTCCAGTAAAAACATGAATTGAAAGCAAAGCAACGTAAAATAAGCAAGCAAAAACGACTGTAAATAAAACTAAAGTTAATGAGTAGAAAAACAATAAACGGACTGCAATTAATTGAAATGTGCTGGAATAGAAGAACAACTTGAAATAAACAAAGCAAGAAAAAGCTAAGTAAAATAAGACTGTTCTATGTGAATCTCGGATATGGTGTTTAAAATTTAAACACTGACCTGTGGGGCTCACATGAATACACTTCAAGAGTTAAAATTTTGTGAAGTTGTTCTCTTAACTTGCACTTGTTGAAGTGTGATATTGACCGAATTAGCATGACACGTGTATGGCCAGCTCATTAGAGCATCCACAATGCATTGTATAAATAGACAATTTGTTAAAAAATCAATCCACAATCGGTTGTCTAAAAATGTATTTTTACACTAACAAGAGAGAGAATTGTGTAGAAATACACAACTTGTAAAAAAAATTGCATTTATAGTGGAGTGAGATGACTCTGTGGATAGCCTCTATAGATCTCAATGTCTGTAGGTAGCCGCGACCCATCCATCAGACTTAGACAGACTTGAGAAGACATCAAGCCAGAATCAGTTTCTTTCACGGAGGTTGCTTCGACTTTGTCAGTAACAAAAAGTGGACAGAACGTAATATCCGGAACCTTAGGTTGAGGGTTATGACACCAAGTTATACATTGTGGTATCATCATGGTGAAAAGATAGGGACAAAATCTACATTGCAGACTAGAGTAGAAATTACAAATGATGATGCCGGTCATGATAATTGTGAAGGTGACAATATAGATGGTATGTTGCAAGATGGCTCATCTACAGATTCTGAAACTGGTCCAAACGATATATTCTTCCAGGTGATGGGATGGGATAGAGGAGGTCGGCGGGTACGGTGTTACAACAATACAGTGAAAACCGAAAAAATTTGGCGTGGGAAATATATAGTCCAATGCAGCCTCCAATAGGCGTTCAGAGGAGATCGTGGCACTAAGGATCGAGTGGGCAGGGGCTATGGAACAACAACTTGATTGGGCATTTGAGAGGCTAACAAAATTTGAGGGATCACATGGTGTGGGTAACAAAAGTACTTAGGTATAGTTTTGAATAATTGTTGTCATGCTTATTATCTATGCTTTACTAACATAATTTTGTACTTAATTTTTGTGGATCGATACACTTGTTTGGGTTCAAACTTAATGCGGATGGGTAGAAACACGTTTTTGTGGAATGAAACGCTTGTTTCAGCATTAATCTTGGGATTGTGTTGTTTATATATACAACAGTGTGAAACTCTTTTTGCAGGTTGAAACATGGGTTTTTGTATTTGAATCATTGAATGTACTATATATGTTTTGACATGATCGATCGATATGGTTTTTTCATTGTGCGTGTTTCGTTTTGAGTAAATTGTTTCGACTTGGGGATTTTGGCAAGGTATTTCTCACGACGCACAGTGATTTGCAGTTGACCAGCGACAACATTGGTGACTACTACTACTACTACTAGTGTTATGTTTGTGAAGAAGAAGAAGGTTAGTTCTGGGATTTTTTAACATAACAAAAAAATTCAAAGCTCACCTTAATTTTGCAGTGATCCTAGTTTTATTTGCTCTGGTTTCCTTCTTTTTGTTCTTTGGCTACTGATGATGCCCAACGCGCCATTTAAATGATCTTCATTGAAAATCACATGCGATTAACCACACCAATGCACATAATTTTAAGGACAGATTAAAAATTATCATTTGCTTAATAATTTCATGCAGAAAAAATACCAAAGGCAAAAAAATAAAAAATAAAAAAACGAAAAAGATAGAAATAAGCCTAACATATCCTGATATCCATTACTTCTGAAAAATGTATAAACCAATGAGACTATAAATGTATGAACCGATCATACTACTATGTCTAAAACATTTCGTGAAACAGTAAGTTGTCGCCTTTTTCTAGGTACATTTCTATCTCTATCTCAGAGAGTAACGGGGACATGTTCTGTCGAAACTCATTCTTTTTTTAGGTCAATTCTGCTTGCGCCTTCTTCAATTCATCCTCTACTGTGATCACCTGCGCCTTTGCAGCCTGTAAAGGCTGACAGTGCTCCACTAATGCAGTCTTAAATTTATGCATCCCATTAATAACTTCTTTAACATTCTCCAAGTGCTCGCGAAGCCACCTGATGTTGAATTCAAGTTTCTCAGCCATCTTTATCTTCTTCTCCCACAAATCAATCATTTCAGAAGACACCTCAACAAAACGGCAATGATGCATCTCCATAACAGAATTCATTATATCAGTGACTGCCCAGACTTGGGTGATATACGACGAAGCTGTCAGAATTTGACTTGAAGCAATATGACCATATTTCAACCAAATTTGTTTATATAACGATGCTTGTGTTTTCAGACCACTGAAGCCTCCAATGTCTTCAAGAACAAAACTTTGGCGATTATGTCCCCTTCTTCAAAGGGTTGACCGGCTCCTGGATGCTCCACAACTTCACTTCTTTTACCCTCTAGTTTTTTCTGTTTCTTAGCCTCTGTCTCTAACAATTCAACTAGATCATTCTCCGAGAGAACGGGTGTCATGATTTTGACAGGCACCTCCACTTGCAGTTCTGCTTCAGTTTAATTACTTGAGTCCACCTTAATTACAACACAATCCACAAATGATATATTACATAATAAACTAAGATCAAGGGGATATATAATTAGGAACCTATAATGATTGTTATAGAATGAGAACCCAAAAGCAAATTCTAACCTTTACAGCATCATCTGTTGAGACGTTCTCCATGATCATACTACAGGCAGAGATCTCAACTTTAATAAAACAAGTATCATCCAAGAGATATCCATTAGCAGGATCGTAGAATCGACTTATAGGCATGAACCATGGGAAACCCCAAGCAAGTTGTGAAGTGAATTGGTGTTGTTCATCTGCAGAACCCAAATAATATTTAGAACCAACAACAGGGCAATTTTTTTTTTTTGTAATTAAATTTGATTAGGTCACATTAGATTTAGAACCAACAAAAAGAATATATATACCCCATCTCACAGTGTTAAGGTGATTGAATTGATTAAGAACTGAGAAACTGAACTCTGCATAGGGCAATTTGGGCAAGTCCTCATACTCAGGGTAAAGGAACATGGAAAAGTGAGCATTGATTCCTTTTGGATAAATCCCCACCCGCCTATATAATGAAAACAGTTCAGATTATAATGATGATTAAAAGGAGATCAAATAATTAAAAAACTCCTTATAATGATGATTAAAAGGAGATCAACTTTGATAAGTTTTTAATTTTCAGGATGAATTTCGAAGATGGAGAAAGCTGATTTGCCATTGGTGACTGCGAACCTTCAGAGAAGTAAATTTAAGAGAAAGTTTTAAACTCTATTTCTGACCTAAATAATTACTTTGTCACGCAGCAGGGGACAACTGTATATATAACCTTTTTGAACCGACTACTGGAAACGATTATTATTTTTTAGAATTCTAAAGACAGAAGGAGATATTTGAGGATCCAGTGGGCTCAATTAATAACTAGTCGATTTGGAGACTTACTAGTTCCTAATATATCCATAGACATTGTATCCATTACATTGTTCAAATGCTACTCTCTTTTAATTAGTAAACAAAGACTTGGCAATGAGTCTGGTTAAGGTAGACATTAGCGGGTCTAGATTATTAAATTTTAATTCTGATTAGTTTGACATTTTTTTAAAATAAAACAAAGAAACGAGTCAAGGTCGACCCTAACTCTAATAGGGTTGAAGGGGGTAACGGGACGACATAAATGCTCAACCCTATCCTTGACTTGTTTAATAATAAGTCTGGGTAGGGTGTGGCGTGTCACCGGTCGTTTTGCTAGGTCGACAGTAAACGAATGTTTTTAGCAATCTCGAAACATTTAGATTTTTCTTTCCCTTTTCTTTCATCAGTAGGTTGAAGATGAAAACTATTGATCGAATCCATTTTCATCAGTATATTGCTTCATTGTAATTTTACAAAACATATTTGGATCCATTTTCTGTAACGCCCCAATCTCGAAACTCAAAATCTCTAAGAAATTGAGTCGCATCTCGAGGCGTTAAGCTTACTACACGAGGTGACTAATTAGTACTAAATAAACCTAATCAAATGTTTATGAACCTAAATCAGAGTTAAACTAATCTAGTTCGTCAGAACTTTAATCACCTCTAAAAATGGTTAGGCCCAACGGAAATTTCGCCAGAGTTTCTCCTATATTTTCAGGGTCTAAAACCTGTCATAAACCTGTAGAAGAGATGATTTATCTATAAATAGCATTTCTATATCAATTCCATTCATCCATATCATTTCATCATATCCATTCAACCATACTCATCTATATAAAATACCTAGTCATCCATTAGGCTGAATCCAAACTATAATTCTAAAACGATCTCTCGCTTGATAAAATAATACATATATAAAATTTGTTAAGTGATACTAAATATACATAAGTGTGCTTGTTTTACATTATATAGTTTCAAATTGGGGTGTTACATTTTCTCTCTCTACTTAACATGGTTTAGGTAATGCCGAGATCAGTTCTAATCTTTGTCAAGGCGTGGAAGTTAAAGCCATCCAATACTCCTATTAAATACCTCAAATTCTGCCTGCTCACTGTTGCCATATGGTGGCAAATTTGGTTAGAAAGAAATAGACGTTGTTTTGATGGCCGGGAGAGATCGGTTGATGAAGTTATCAGAGACATCAAGGTTACTCTTTTCAGCTGGACAAGAACAGTAGATTCATTCAACTTAAATTTCAGTGATTTTATTTTTGGGTGGGAGAATATCATTTTGTAACATTTTCTGTTTTCTTTTATTTGTTGTCCCTGCTGTAATCTATGGGTGTTTTCCCAACACCTTTTCTTGAATACAATTTTACTTCCATCAAAAAAAAAAAAAAAAACTCTCTATTTTGGCCGTTAATGTAGTCATTCCTGAGTTGCAGTGCTTTCTTGATTTTCTATAATCAATTTCCTGTTCGAGATATTAGAATCTACATTTAGAAGGGCACAATTTCGAAAAAAAAAACTACAAAATACAAAAAATGGGGGTATTTTCGTATTTTCACATGGGAGGGTCGAATTGGAAATGGCTTCGCTTCGCTGATTTTCCATTGGTTGCGAATTTTTGGAGACCCAAATCAAGAAGAAATTCAGAATTAAATTTCTGAAATCTTTTTTTTTTTTGATCGATAAAGCAAGGATTCATTGATCAAAAAAGGAATACATATGCCATGTACACCTAAACCAACCAACAAAAAGAGAACCAGAAAACATAAATTACAACCAGGACCCCCTAGACAAGCCTATGGAGGTTCGAAAAAAAGAGGTTTCCAGTTCGAAACACTATAAGCACGTGTGATGCCCCTAAACTTTTCATTGCCAAATACCCATAAGAATGACCGAATTTTAATTTCCTTGATCAATTTTTATTGATTCACACGAGTTCCATTGAAGCAGGCATCGTTTCTTGTTTTCTATAAACACCAGCAAACTGCTACAATGAAGGGTTGCCAAATTACTTTTCCTTTATCCGTAGATCTGGCAATTTCCTGCGTGTGAGGATCTCACTGATCGACGTCGGGGATGTCCATTGAACACCTAACATTGTCATTAGATCTGTCCATATCGCCTTCGTAAATCCACACTCAATGAACAAATGTTTAACCGATTCACCTTCCTTCTCACACAAGTAGCAGCGGTTTGGGAGAGACCACCCTCTTTTTTGGAGATTATCCTGAGTTAAAATCTTTTCATGGATTAAATGCCACAAGTAAAAACCCACCCTCATAGGCCAAGCTGTTGACCATATCTTTTTGTATGGAAATAACCCAGTATTCACAGTCTGGTTTTCCTCATTCAAATAACAGCTACTCACCGTGAAAGATTTGGATTCATGCATAACCCATATTAATTTTTCTGGTTCGTCACTCATGATAAAATTTTGAAGTTCATCGATGAGCGCTGTGAATTCTTCGATCTCCACCCCTCCCAGCCTTCGAGTTATGCCCAGGTTCCACACTAGATTGCCTCCCTCCTTGTTACAACTATTCTGAACCGAGCTCCCTTTCGATGATGAAAACCTATAAAGGGATGGGAATCTATTGCACAAGGGTTCTCCACCTATCCAATGATCCTCCCAGAATCTTACCTCCGAGCCATTCCCCACGTCAATTTTGGATCCCTGCTTAAACATTTTGCCCACCTTGAAAATGCTCCTCCAAACACTGCACCCGTAAGCGTTCTTAGGTTCCTTTGTTTCCCATCCGTAACCTTGAACCCCATATTTTTCAGCGATGATCTTCCTCCACAAAGCCTCTTTCTCGGTTACAAACCTCCACCACCATTTGGCAAGAAGAGATTTGTTCATGCGTTGAAGTTTCTTTATTCCAAGGCCCCCTTTCTTTTTCAGTTTGCAGCAAGTCTCCCAGTTCACTAGGTGATATTTTTTCTTTCCTTCTTGCTCATCCCATAAGAAGTTCCGCATTAGCTTTTCTATCTCTTTAATAACTGAAATGGGAGCCAAGAACATTGAAAGTATATTGGAATGCTAGCAAGAACACTTTGAATGAGCGTAGGTTTTCCTCCTTTTGAAAGGAGAGGCTTCTTCCACGCAGCAAGGCGTCTTTTGCAGGTCTCCACCACTCTATCCCACATCTTCTTGTTTCTTGATTTGTCACCCAATGGTAGTCCTAGATAGGTAGTTGGAAAGCCCTCTCTCTTGCACCCAAGCAAGTCAGTATACTCTTCAACCGCTTGCTCCATAGCCACTCCAAAGATATTACTTTTAGCAAAGTTGATTCGAAGTCCCGAAACCATTTCGAACACTAGAAGGATGTACTTAAGATACTTAATTTCCTCTTTATTGGCGTCCATGAAAATAAGAGTATCATTGGCAAATTGAAGATGACTAACACTTTGTCCTTCATCCTTAACCTTGAAACCGGTCATCCAATTACGCTCTACCCCTTTTTGGAAAAGAATACTAAGCACCTCAGAGACCAAGAGGAAGAGGAACGGAGAGAGAGGATCCCCTTGTCTAAGACCTTTTCCACTTATAAATTTACCAAAAGAGGAACCATTTACCAAAGCAGACATAGGGATTCGGTTAATACAACCAAAGATCCATTTACACCATTTTTTGCCAAAACCCATACATTCCATAACCTTCATAAGAAAGTTCCAATTCACATGATCATAACCCTTCTCAAGATCAATCTTGCAAATGATACCCAGCTCCCAACTTTTTATTCTAGAGTCAAGACATTCATTCGCGATGAGCACACCATCAAGAATTTGCCTTCCTTTAAGGAAAGCACTTTGTTGAATAGAAATTAGCGGCGAAATCTTGGTTTTAAGTCTTTCCGTTAGGATTTTTGAAATTATCTTGTAAACGCATCCGATCAAACTAATAGGTCTAAGGTCTTTGATATCCTCTACCGTCTCCTTCTTTGGGATCAAAGCGATGAAGGTAGATTTTAACCTCCAATTTAGGTGACCTCCCTTTTCAAATTCACAGATGACTTTTATGAAATCCTCGTTCATAAAAAACCAGCATTTCTCGATTACTTCCGTTTGAAAGCCATCTGGGCTAGGAGCTCTATCTTTACCGCATAGCTTTAAAGCTTTGAGGACCTCTTCTTCCTCAATCCTCCTCTCGAGCTAGGTAGCATCATCACCTCGGAGCTTCGGGAAGTGCACATTCTTCACACTCGGTCGAACTAAGTTCTCATCTTTGAAAATGTTCTCAAAATAGCTGACCACTCCATCTTTGATCTTTTGCTTATCTGATTCCATTCGGCCATTGACTCTGATTTGAGAAAAGTGATTGAATCTTCTTCTTGCTTTTGTTATCTTATGGAAATACTTGGTGTTTCTTTCCCCTTCTTTATCACATTTGAGTCTTGATTTCTGCCCCCAGAAAATGTTGTTTAGAGTTGTAACCCTGTTAAACTCCTCCTTCGCTTCCAGATGTCATTGTTCCTCCTGAATGTTTAGTTCACCATCCTCCTCCAAAGTGTCCCATCGTTGTAACTCCTCTAGGAGGTTCTCTAATCGGCGGTCCACCCGCCCAAACACTTCTTTGTTCCACACTTTGAGCTTCTCCTTGAGACTTTGCAGCTTCTTGGCAAAGATAAAACCTACAGAACCATTGAACACAAAAGAAGACCACGATGTATTCATGAGGTCGATTAATTTTTGGATTATGGAACCACATCCTTTCAAAACGAAAAGGAGGAGGTCCCCAGTCAGCAATATCATAGGAGATAATAATAGGCTTATGATCTGAAATTGGACGAGGCAGTGTATAATGCGTAATATTAGGGAAATGATCTTCCCACTTAGAAGAAATTAGGCAACGATCGATCTTACTAAATTTTGGGCGATTGTGTGAGCTGCGGTACGTGTACTTGGCTCCGGAGAGGGGCAAATCAATGAGCTCATTACGATCGACGAAATCAGCAAACTCTTTTATACCCTTGGAAATGCGTCTACCCCCTTCCTTTCATGCATATATAGAATCTCATTAAAGTCTCCTCCTACACACCAAGGCTGACTTCGAATTTTTTTTGTTGTCTCCAGTTCCGTCCACAACCTTTTTCTCTCATTAGCATCACAAGGACCATAAACACCAGACAAGGTCCATGTAAATCCATAAGCTCTATTCTTTACTAGCACACTAGCAGAAAAAGCACCTAATAGGTCTTGATTAATCTCAGTTTCCACCAGTGCTAGCTTCCAAATAATGAGGATACCTCCCGATAGGCCATTTGAATCAATTGCAGCCCATCCAAACTCCCCCTACCCCATATGTTTCTTACGATGCTGTCCGAGCAATCCATTAACTTTGTTTCAGACAGAATAAGAATTGAAGGTTTCCATTTCTTCATGCACTTCCTCACTTTAAGGCATCTTTCCTTGCTCCACAAACCTCTAATGTTCCAGAAAATGATGTTAAACATTACCGAAACTATTACGACCCAATAGAACTAAAATCCTAAAGCAATTAGGCTTCATCGCCTCCTTCCATTATTACGTCTACATTGAAAGCATTCCCATGTTTTTTGATGTTGTTGGTGATCATTCGAGCAAATTTCTCATCCTCTTCTAAGAAACCATGCCCACTGCACCACTCACCTCCTTCACCTTCTCAAAAATTTTTGCATACTTCCGAAAAACGTAATCCAGCACCTGTTTGTTACCTTGACCATCTTCCCATGCTTGATTAAACATCTCCGCATGAGGTGATGGAAATGACTCGTCACTATCGTCTGCTGAGTTTGTATACAAGTTTGCCACCCTGCTCACAGATGGATCCTTGCTACCCTGAACAGCCTCCTCTTCTCCCCGAAGTGGGGTAACGAAAGCCTCTGATAGAGATTTATCTCTGCTGATAAAACCACTTAGGAATAGCCCGCTTTTTCTCATTCTCAATTCTTGTTCCTGTTGTTGGAGACTGTCATTTTTCTTGCCATCATTACCTATTTCTTGAGTCCGTAAAAGCCCATCACCTTCAATAGGGCTCTTATTATGCTGGTGCGGTTTGTAAGTATCACTCCCGAGACCCATCAGCCCATTGTCTGTAGTTTGTCTACTATATGGGCCCGAGATTAAATTGATCCCTCTTTTGTCCCGGTTAGTGTTTTTCCTACCCACTCCCGTGTTTGTATTGTCAACATTTGTCTCTTGTGCCTTTTTCTTTCTTTCCCCCTATTTTCTTTAGTCAACAGATTTCAATTCAAATCGGACCTACATGATTTTGTACGAACTGTGCCTTCAGTCTTATCAGACCTCTCCACCAATGATGTTTCGATGTCTCTGTTTCGGAGTTCGAACACCCTTCCGACGACTTCGATAGAAAGATTCTTAGGTTTCCATGGGACCCAACTTGATTTGGAGCTTTCCTGATTAAAATATTGAATCTGCAATTTTCTCTGTTCATCGGGATCGCGCGCCCACTCTTCATTCCCCATCGGTCCCCCCACTTTGAGCCAGATTTCCGATAAGTTATCTCCAGAAAAAGTTAGAGGACTGACTCCATACAAACCCCCACATCGGAGCCCTATCTCCTCAAAGGTTATGTTGTTCCAAAGGTGGAAAGGAACCCCCTGTACCATGATCCATGATGGAGCTACCGATGGTAGTGATTCATTAGGGATACTGTTGACGTCCTTCTCCTATGGTGAGATTGAGAATCTACTGGTTCCTGGCCTCTCTCTCCAAGCACTATACATCTGTCTCTTTTGTTCCTCAGTGTCAGCGAACAAAATTGCTTTCGATTTCGAGAAAGGGAGAAGTTCCTTTGGAGTTTTGAATTGAAATCTATTACGAATGCACGTGCCCACTTCTGACCACTCCATTACATTTTCATCAATCTCGATGACCACGGCCCTATTCCATTTATTCTGAGATGCGGTGTTGAGAGTTTCAGAGACCTTAACTTCCTGAGTATTAATTCTCCCCATCCCAAGCCTAGCCCCATAAGCTTCTCCAGAGTTGCACCCACTCTCAGCCAACCTGAATATCCTTTTCCGGCCGGGAATAGGATTGACAACAGTCCTCCCCGAATATAGGTGTGTCTATTGTAACTTTGTTACAGCTAGGAGTAGGGAGAACTGTATTTATAACTAGAGGACTAATTAAGAATAGACAAGCTTGATAAACTATATATCCAAGGGTGTTATATATTGATTTTTTGTTGGCCGAGCAAAAAAAAAAAGACAAGCTTGATAAACTATAGGACTAATTAAGAAATGGACTTGAAGATATAATGAGGCTCTCCAATAAGCTCTAAAATTAGCCAACAGAGCTTGGTGACTGTATTATGTCTCTTATTTCTACACATTCTACAAAAGATGTTTCACTTACAAAACAAGGCCCTTGCGGGGCTATTATACAGTAAAAAACCGTCACAAATAATCAATTTTAAACAATTCTCACTAAAAGTTGTCACTCAAATTTGATCATTAGAGACGGAATAAAAAAATAACTGTTCCTAAACTAACATTTTTTAGCGACTGTTTCCCCTGTTGAGATTATTAGTAAAGTGTCAATTTTTCGTTTTTTTTTTTGGGTGAGAAAAAAATCATGATATAGTTGAAGCCAGTCAGATATGGGCCAATTAAGGGCATGCACTCTTCTCTGCGCTCTCCTCTTTACAACAAATTTATCTATTAGTTTACCTATTGGTATATTTTAAACGAGTCAAATATGGATTAAGGTGTTTTTTTTTTCAGGGTTTTGGGCTAAGACCCCTGCATGGGAAAAACTTTAGGATGCAGGACATCCAACGTTTTGTTTTGGTTTAAGGCCCCTGGGGTTAAAAACCCAAATGTGTGCATTTAAAAAGACAAAAATATCCTTATAAAAAATTAAAAACCCATTCAAATCAGTTTATAATTTCCGTTAGAAACTAACAGAAACCCTAAAAACCTAAAATAGAGATCGTCACCGTCGTCGTCACCATTCAACAAAAACTCGTCGTTGCCGTCGCCGTCGTCGTCGCCGTCGCCGAAGAAGAAGACCGTCACCGTCTTTTATCAACAGTACCATTCTCTCTATTTTCTCTCTATTTTCTCTCTCTATCTCTCTCTTTCTCGTCTTTTATCTCTTCGCCGTCGCCGAAGAAGAAGATCTCGGCCAGATCTTGAGAACGACTGAAATTTTGATATTGTTTTCATCTTGATCATCACCTTTCTTCAAGATCTTGTCGTTGCCATCATCGTCACCTTTCTACAAGATCTCGTATCTTCAACTCAAGTAATCTCTCTCTCTTTCTCTCCATCAATTACCATTACTGTTGAACTGTAGATCTATTAGGGTTTTAACCAATTACAAACACTGAAACCCTATTGCTAGAGGGTTTCAGTGTGTGTTAAACTATTGCCACTTATTTGCAGACACTGAAACCCTCTTGTGAGAGGGTTTCAGTGCTTTGTAGTGTCATGAACACAATTGCACATACTGAAA
>MVGT01003037.1:109217-120695 GCA_002174775.1 Macleaya cordata
AGTGCCCTGCGTCAAGAGATTTTGATTTGAAATAGGTTTCTGATGAGAGAAGGGACTGAGGAACCGATTGATCAGAGAAACACTGGTTCGAGCTAGGGGTATTGATGATGCTCCGGTGGATCCTACAAAGATTTTCACTCCATTAAGGCAAACTAGTTCACCACAACAAAAACATCAAATTAAATCAATCAATAAAGAGGAAAGAGGAAATCCTACCGAAGAAGCATTAGAGCCTTCAGAAGCGATTTTTCGCCTTACAACTGACCACATCTTTGATTCTTTCTCTCTTCAGATCAAACTTAATCATCAGAAAACAATAGATTTAAGTTTTTAAAAACTTATTTTGATTCAACAAATCTGTACTAATTTCTACTACATAACAATCCTAACTCCGACGGAAAAACAGATAGAAGTGAAATCTAAAAAGATATAAAAAAGAACAGATAAAAAAATATAGGTTAAATAACGTTTAGGTTTCTATAACGTTCCATCGAACCAGATCTGGAAGAGAGAGAAAGAAGAGAGAGAGTTCTTCGAACCTGTTTGAAGAAGACGTTCGTTCAGCTGAGCAGGAACCCTAGACTGAGAAGGAGAGGAAAACAGAGAAGGAGAGACTCTTCTCTCTGAGTCTCTTCTCAAATCGAAAAAGAAAAAAAAATAAGAGAGAGAGAGAGAGAAAAGAGGGGTAACGTTTGGGAGCTGGAACGGCCCAAAACAGATTTATCTTATCCGTTCCATTGGAACGGTTCAATTCTGTTTCAGAATTAGGACAGAAATATGATTAATTCAAACTGGGACGGGTTAGAAGCCGTTCCTGTACTGGAACGGTTTTAAACCGTTCCTACACTATTTTCGACCGTTCCAAATCAGCTACTTTGGTGTAGTGCTTGCAAATAGAAATTCCAACTCTAATAATACAAGTATCATCCACGAGATATCCTTGAACAAGATCATTGAGTTCACTAAGAGGTATGCCCCACGGAAAACCCCAACCAGCCATTTTATTGGTGAATTGCTGTTTTGTACCTACAGAATTAATCCAAAAAGATCAAAATTTAGAATTAGATTACAGGAGCCACCTATACTCAAATTCCCACATGATTTGTGTCATTAGAAATGGAAGAGAAATCCTAGTTGCAAGAGTAGTTATTACCCATGGAACAATTCACATAATTATCGTTAATCCTACAGAACGTAGTAGATTGTCGAAAATAAAAATTAAGAGCTATGAACTAGTTTGAAGTAAAACGAAAAACAGAATACTTTTTATCACTGTGGGTTTGACACCGAGTTGATTAACAATGGCCACGCTTAACTCTGCATAGGCCGATTTACCGGTTGGGTCCTGAGGGTAAAAGTACACTGCCAAGTCTTTTCCTTCGTTTAGTCCTTTTGGATAAATCGTCATCCGCCTAATGTGCAAAGTTCAGATTTTTAGGATTAATAATTAAAAGCAGTAGTAACAAGAAGTAGAATGAGTAATGCACACTACAAAAAAAGAGCTCTTTAGTGGCGAAAATTTGTGACGGTATATTTGAACCGTCGCTAAAGATCACTATTACCGACGGTATTAAAGCGCTACACCATCACCAATAATCTTTTTGCGACAGTTAGTTCTAGCATTTGCGACGGATAATTCACGTCGCTATAGTCCTCCAAGTTATAAGCTTTCCCTGTTAGTTTATGCCTCCATTTCACCAACCTTTTTTCCGTCGGAGAAAGGGATATTCTTTCTTATTAATTCAATGTATAAAATTAATAGATACTAACATCTATATCGTATCTATAGAGCCACAATAGTTCTCTATTTAGAAACTCTTCTCTAGTCTAATTAATTGGAAGTTTTACAATTAGAAAGTCACACAAGAATAGAATAAGTCTTCAAAAAATAGGAAAATAAGTAGTGCAAATGTTCTTCTCACCCTATCATTCTTACAAAAAATCAGTACATTCTAGAACTTTTAATACCCACAAAAGTTTATTGTAAAATCAATCATGTATTTATTTGATGATTTCTAAACAGTTGATTGTATATAAGAATGATTTCTAAATCGTTGATTCTATGCATAAAGGTTGGAGATGGAATACGAAAAGAAACAGAAAAAAATCCTAATGATCGAAGCAATCAACTGTTACTTACATGTTTTTTCTAAGCATTTCGTGGGCTGAACCAATTACAGAGCACCTCGGATCAAAGCAAGAAGACCTAGATTGGAAATTTCTTCACAAAAGATGATCGGCTAAAACCTTAACGTTCGAAGCAAACAGAGCTCAGATGAGGAGTCTTCTCTCTAAAATAGAGACGATGAAGGGTCTTTCGTGCTTAAAATGAGGCTTCCCACGTGATATGATGGGACGTCTGCTGCATGTGGGTGGGGGGTGGTGGGGAGGGGGAACCTAGGGTTAGGTACTTGGGAAGAAGTTAGTCAATTGTAAAATGGTGTGTTTACCAAAGAGGGGTTTTTTGGATCTTCCATATACAGCATTGGGGAGATGTGGCAACTAATTCGCTTTAACAACAGAGAGAAGATGGTTCCATCGAAATGAGGGGGTGAGTTTAGGAAAGAGGGGGGAGTTCAAAATTCCCTAAAATTATTTTTATGTCAACAATTGATTATTCTAGAAATAATTTAAGTTGAATTCATTTTCGTAACAAATTAAAACAAAAAAACTCTTAAAAAGTTAATTAAAGTTAAAGAGCAGAGAGAGGAGAAAGACCAATTTGGGCTATGAAAACAGACCGTAACCCAAATTTTTGGGTAAGTAAACCCATAGAGAAATGAGATAAGAGGGATCCCTAATTTTATGGAGAGAGAGGGAAATAAAAGAGCAAAGGTTGATGTTGAGAGAGAGATTAAAGAGCTAGAAGGTCTGAGGTTTGAAAAGGAAGCCCTTAATGGACTCCAAAGTCTTATAATATCTTTGAAAAAAAAAAGGAGGAAAAAGAGATCATAACTAGAAAGAAATAGTAGAAGTTGACGTAAAGAGAGAGAGATCGAGAGATCAAGTTTCGAAGTTTGGAACAGAAGCCATTAATTAATGGAACTTGAGCTCCAATCTGAATAGAGTGAAACATCCCTTGGGTTTTGTCAATGTTTATGGCAAGACAATTAACTCTTTTGTAAGTCCTTACTTGAGGTAGAGTTAGAGTTAGGGTGTATCCTTCGTGGAAACTCACACTTTATCAATAATCAAAGAGAAAGCATGCCATCGAACTCAAACTTGTCACCAGAACTCACCTTATATTGGTAAGTGATCATTTATCATTCGTAGGTGGTTTGAGTTGCATTAGGAGTTAGGCACATAAGCTAGGTGGAACTTAGAACTCATTTAGACTCTTTAAAACAACTTTAAAAGAGTTTGTGCAGGGGAGTATCGATACCCCATTGAAAGGTGTATCGATATTGACCTAGTCTGAAATCAGGCTGGGCTAGTATCGTACCCACCTGGATGAGTATCGATACTGACTTAGAACCTTACGTTAGGCTAGGTCTGTATCGATACTACCTAAGGTGAGTATCGGTACTACACAGTCAGTACCGATAACACTTTTAGCAGTATCGATACCAACTTCATCTGAAGTCATTTCGCAGTTCTAGGTTTTCAACCCTGCGCTGTTTTTTGGCTTAGGGGTTTCTGCCTTTTTGGTGTTTTAACCCTAAACTCTTATGTTTTGGTCCATCTCTTTATATAGAAGAGAGGCAAATATTTTAAGGCAACCAAGTAGAGCGTAAGAGAGTTAGAGAGCTTAAAAGAGAGAAACAACCTAAAGCTCTTGGTAGTCATCTTCTCCAAGCTAGGGCAATGATGCTTACTCTTACATAAGAGACAATTGTTATATATCTACTCTCATAGTGGTTTTCATTAGGGCTAAATCATAGATCATCATTCTAGAATGAGAGCCATAAACTGTTGAAGAACACAAATGATTTTCAGTACTTTTACAGTCACCGGTGGAGTTTCGGTTAGATCTTCAGTGGAGCTCGATCCGGCGAATCTTGACTGTGTTAAAGTGAAGGTTATGGATTCAAGCATACAAGTGTGAGACTTGATGTACCTGCACACACCATTGAAGTGGCAGTTTGTGGATTCGAGTCGTGGAGAAAGAACGGTCGAGTTTGCATGAGGGATTCGTGTTGTCGATGTGAACGATTGTAAGATTTCTCACAACTCTTAGTGGTAATTTCTGGACGAGGTCCCAGAGTTTTTTCCGTTAGGTTTTTTTCTGTCAACTAAATATCATTTGGGTTGAATGCTTATGTGTGAATGATTTTTGTTCAAGATTGAAATAATTGACTGTCCCTCATTTCCGCATTGGAGAATCGAATAAGTCAATACTTATTTTGTTATAATTTCTACACATTATAAATTTATTCTGAATTATTTTAAATTAGTAGATATTGATCTCCTTTCTATATACACCTAGATTAGTGTTCAGTGTTAAGGCCTAAACCTAAGAATAAGTGATATTTCAAGAAGAACGAGAGAAGGAGAGTTGCAGATGTGGAGGTGTTTTTCTCTTTTTTTTTGTTCTTTTGGATCTCGATGCATTTGATAGATCGGAATCCCGATAGTTCAAATAAATTGATTATTATTTATTTAAACAGTATTTTCTATTTCTACTTTTAAACAGAAATTTATTTTTAATTATATGATAAGTAATTGTAGAATTTTACCAAACACGCAAATGAAACCCCATAATTAATTACGAGGCTCCGAATTGATTATGAGCCTTATAATTAATTCTTTTAATTGTTACCAAACGGGCTCCAAGAAGGAATAACGGAACAAGGACGTACAACAACCTGTTAAAGTCGTGACACCCGTTGAAGAGAAGGATCCTGATCAAAAAAAAAGAAAAAAATAGCAGAGAAGAATCCTGTTAAGGCATCAGATCAGCAAACGTCTGAGAATAAGCAAACCAAGCTAGATGGTAAAACAAATGAACCAATGATTTTATTTCATTGTGGACGTTTGTAATAATAAAAATTCATGCTTTGTTTTTTATCTAGAAAATTGTCTACAAGGTTTTTTTTTTTTTTTGCTCCATAATAAAAAAATTTATTGAAAGCTAGGAGAGCAAAAACAAGACTAGCTCCAAAAGGAGACTAGGACATAACAGAAAAGATGGAGACAGGGCCCAACAAATTTTGCTTTATGAAGAATTTGATAAGTATTCTCCCAGTTAATTTTTTTCGATATTTTTCTCTCTAAAATATCTATAAGATGATTTGATTACCTACTTAAGCTAAGTTGATACTAACTGTTAAAAGTCTAATCTGACTGATACAGTTAGGGATCGATTTTTAGTTACTACGAATTGATTTTATCAGATGGAGAAAAGAAGAATTGATATAATATTTAACAATTTGACAAAAGAGAATTGAAATTGCATTAATCTTAATTTATAATAAAAATATAAACATCAATTAAGTAGACTTTTTATAATTCATTGAATTAATTTGAATAACATAATGCATGAAATGAAATATAAAAATTAATATTTAAAAAAAATGCTGCTTAGCTTTGTTTTTGGAATATTATAGAAGCATTTTCTGAAAAAGATACTTTAAAACTACAAGTAGAAGCCTTTTTTTTATTTTATATCAATTTTAATTAATAATTAACAAATACAAAATTCCACTCATAAAAGTCCACTCATAACAAGTAATTTAAAATATAAAAAGTCTCACTAATGCCATATTTGATACCCCATTTAAGTTTATGTCCAATAATCTCTTTGACTATATTAGTAGTAAAGAATAGTTATTAATACAGTAACCGCACCTACTTCCGTACACCCACACTAACTATAGAAGAGGTCTTTCTCTGCCACATTTATCTCTCCCAAGCATTCCCTTTAAATCATGTTAAGTGTTACTTTTTGCTAAAATTTATCTACTTATAACTACTTCACAAAGAGTTTTGCTAGAATAACACCTGAATTTGACACCAAAATATTACATCTGCTTTTTAAAATTGGTATGAGGGGTTGAAATGGAATTAATGTTTTTTCAACAACTGTTATGATTGGTTTCCAATCAATAAAGTATTCAGATGTAATCTTTGATGTCAAAATATGGTGTCCCTCTAGTTATGCCCCTTTCTAATTATACTAAATCTCTTTCTTTGTAAAAATTCGTTTTTCAAAAAAAAAAATTAATTTTCCATTTTTTTTTTATAAAAAAAAATTCGCGCGCTTTCCTCCGGGAATGGAGCCTAGTTGGTGGAAATATAGATGGAGACGTGGAAACCACTACATATTGATCTAGTTGCACATTTTTTAAAGGGAGCCACAGTAAAGTGGTGGCCCGGGTCATGAGCATCGCTTTGTTATAGGTAGAAGGCCGGAATAAGTTAGCTGGTTAATTCGCTTAAATTATAAAACGATCCTGCAAAGACTAGTCTCACAAAACAAAACTGATCGTACTATATATATATATATATATACTCAACTCCTTTCACTGAAAATTTCATCATTCAAATCATTTCTCTGTATAATTCTTGAAGCTATGGTTCAGGTTTCAACTATGGAAGACGTTCCTAAGAATATTCTCAAAAGTGAAGCTCTTAAGAAGGTATGTTAATTATTAATTACTTGTTCATATATGTATATGATCAATGCATTTTATTTATGTAATATTAATACAAAAAAGATATTGGGATCCCTTCATTCATTTGTCTACCTAGACAGATTGATTCGGAGTCCAACATCTATCATTCATTATGTTTGTGGTCGAAAAATTACAGCCATTTGTTCAACGGCTGCCGCCGGCTCATTGTGATCATGGATCGACCACGCATAATTTCTGTGTTTATTGTGGTAGTTGATCAATGCATATATATATATATATATATATAGATGCATGGGCCAGTTAAAATTTTGCTAATTGATATATACTGATATGTAGTATTTTTATGTTATTGATGTTGCAGTACATTTTTGAGACGAGCGTGTACCCTAGAGAGCATAAGCAGCTTAAGGAACTCAGAGAAGCTACCGTTCAAAAATATGATCATCTGTAATTATATATATATATATATATATATCCTAAATTAATAATATATACTTAATTTTTTGACTGTCCGATGGATTAGTTGATGAGTGGTTATATCTCCATATTGACTTACACTTCAAAAAAAAAAAAACTTACAGTTAGGGATATCTTATACTAGGGGATATCCTTATTTTGTCAAAATGTACATGAGCATCCCTCAATGAACTAAGGATATTCCAACTCTTTTTAATAAAAAAATTAATTTTATAAAATATTTAAAATATAAAACTAAAAAATTATTAAAATCTTCATGCCGCCACCGCCTCCACCATGCCAAAACCTTACCAACGCCACCTTCCTCTCCCCTCTCTCTCTCTTTTTCTCACTCGATCTCTCCTTCCTCTATCCCTCTCTCTCACCCCACAGTCCACCGCCCATCGGCAGATCTGAATTATTCTCTCTCGATCTTTTTTTCTCTGTTCTCTTTCTCGATCCCTCTCCTTCTCTCTCTCGATTTCTCCTTCATCTTTCTTTCAGATCTGTTTACAACACCGATCAAAAAAAACTGGTCAAATAAACTGGTCCAGAGGGAAAAACTGGAATTAGAGATTACATCACCGATAAAAAAAAAAACAAGGAGATTACAGCAGGAAGCTTAGCAATAGTCCAGAGGCAAAAGCAACAACCAAAGGCAACTAAACAAATCTATAATAGATTACATCCATATTTTCAATTCTATTTAGATTAGGGGGCAATCAGAATTGAAGTTGATAACCTCGTTGAGTCTTACAATTGCTAACTTATATTTTATTATAAATTAGGAGGATGTCTCAAAGATAAAAAAATCTTTAAATTTTTGTCAAACTTTAATAACCCTAGGATATCCTGGGATATCACCACTCTTAGTTGATTAATTAATGGGACAATAATTAATAATCTGAAAATTAAAGGCAGATTTTAATTTCGAGATGATGATCTACATGACGAAGAGAATATAGTCAATTGAATTCAGCCTGTTCTAAAACTTCTAACCTCAAATTTTTTAAAGACTAATTTGAAGGGGTTAGAAATTTTAGAACGAGCTGATTTTTTATAATAATAATATACATAGTGAGAAGAACAACCTCTCACAAAATCAACTCCTGAATACATTGCATGTGAGTCCCAAAAGTGGGGGTTATATAAGAGGGCTATATAAGGGGAGCTATATAATCTCCCTTCAATTGGGTTAATCAACCCTGATCAGACTATATATAATAGAGTTAATCAATGGATATATAGATCAAACAATTGAATCATTAAAATATATGCATTAATTAGTTTGAGTTTTATTTAATTAACCTTGATCAAACTATTCTCTGCTTGGTACACCGTGAATATTCGCAAATGCGAAAATTCACGGTTCTTGTAGGTGCTAATTAAAATTATATAAATTAGAAAAAAATAAATAAAAAATTTTAGATTATTTATTTTGTAAGTATATTATAAATCCCACCAAATATTTGTTATTAGATGCCCTCACCAATCATTTACAAACACATAATAAACCGTGAATTTAATTTTCTTTGCAGGAGTGATATGAATGTACCAGTGGATGAAGGGCTCTTCATTTCCATGCTTTTGAAGGTTATGAATGCAAAGAAGACGATTGAGGTCGGAGTTTTCACTGGTTATTCTCTTCTCACAACTGCTCTTGCCCTACCTAAAGATGCCACAGTAAGTATTATATATATAGGTCATAACTAATGACTCCAACGCAAACAACTGTTTATCTGGTTAGTTTGCATCCTTTCCTATGATAGGGAGATTGTGGGATGCGAGGGTGTGGGCTCTTTATTATTATTATTATTATTATTATTATTATTATTATTATTATTATTATTATTATTATTATTATTATTATTATTATTATTATTATATTAAAAAAATAGAAAAATAATATAAAAAAAATTTGCTCTTTAATATTTTTAAAAAAAATTAAAACACCTTTATTTTTTATTATTATTGTGTTTTTCTGATTAACACAAATGTTGGTTGAACTTGATTAGAATAGTTTCACATGGGATATAAGAGCCTAGCAAACCCAATATATAATAATCCTGAGTCAGACCAATCATAGCTAATTGATTTTAGGTTGGATGCGCGCAGGCCCACACATGATAGGCTCAATGGTCACACGTGCTCCCCATCACCCAAAAAGAATTCTACATGTTAGGCGCAAAAGAACCGCCACACGTGAAGGGGCGTGATGAAAATAATCCCACATGGGATATGTAACAACTTCTTTGTTGACTTTGTCATTGTAATTTGTACAATAATTCTTGTACAAAAAAAAATAAAAATTGACTAACAGCACGGCCCATATAAACTCGACCCGGCTTAATTAACTCGAAGGGTGGTCTCCAGTACGTTCCATGATTACGTTAATTCTATCATTTTAAGAAAAATTAAAACATAAATAAATAGGAACAAAATAAGAACATTAAAAAAAAAATTGATAATTTTAAATTAAGCAAGAGTGCAAGACTTAATTAATTATTTGTTGGTGTAATTGGCAGATAGTAGCAATAGACCCAGATAGAGAAGCTTATGAGACTGGGTTACCGTTCATCAAGGAGGCTGGAGTAGAGCACAAGATCAAGTTTGTTCAATCAGACGCCATGTCTGCCCTAGACGAGATGTTGAACAGCGTGAGTTAAATTTGTGTTTATTAATATTTTATTTTTTTGAGGGGTAAACTAAATTAATAATTATTGCAAAGTATTCTAGAGCAGATTTGCTCCAAAAAAGAAAACCAAGAAAATGACTAGAAGAATAGGTACTTTACATAAAGAGTGCATCCCAGTTGAAAACACAACAGGAAAATGGGACTTTAAATTCTACAAAAGATGAAGAAGCCCAAAAAATTGTGTTTTATTAATGAAATCCTGCTTGTGTCGACTTACAAGAAAAGTGCTAGAGGTATCAAAAATGGATTTTGTTAACGTGTTCCTTTAGGGCACATGTTAAAGTTAATAAGTTTGTGGTTTGTTTAATTCCCGAGCGTTGTCCTAATGGGCTGATTTTTTTTATAAATATGTTATTTTTACTATTTCAATCATATCTATAAAAAATTACCTCAGTCGGAGCCCTCTAGCACCACGAATACTTATTCTAGAAGTTAAGAGTGTGAATGAACGACTAAAATTTAAAGTGATTTTTTTTTTAGGGTTAGAGATCTCTAATTGAAATAATTTTTTCTGAACATCATATAATGATACTATTATATCTACAAAATATTAGCTGATTTGAAGACATCTAACATGAAGAAAAAAATTCTAACAAAAATAACCCGCACGGACTTTTAACTTTTTAAATGATGTGGCACGTAAAAGGGAGACATCAAAGACTTCATTTTAACCAAGTCTCATTTTCAACTGCAATATTATCACTTACAAGTGTTTTTTGGTACCCCTAGCATTACTTTTAGGGCGTTATGTTTTATTTATTTCTAACTTTCTAGACTTGAGTTCTAAGAATTCAAAATAACACCCCAAGTTTGCCATGGGCTCCTAAATTCTGAGAGTCAGCCCTGGGCACCTACAGGATTTATTTTCCAGAAGAATACATTACCCTGAGAGTTAGATGGATGGTTTAAGAGGCTCAGACATCTTGATCCAAAAAAAAAAAAAATGAAAAAAAAAAAAAAATTGTTTTGTAGTTCTGTGATGGATAGTAAACAATTAATTAATAATTTTTTGGTTACTGTAGGGTGAGCACAATGACAGCTTCGACTTTGCGTTTGTGGATGCTGACAAGCAAAACTATGCTCGCTATTATGAGAAATTGATGAAGCTGGTTAAGATTGGAGGGATTATCGCATTAGATAACACTCTGTGGTACGGCACAGTTGTCATTGACGAAGCCAATTTACCAGATCATCCGCCATTTTTGAAGGCTCATAGAGGTGATTTTATCGAGTTAAACAAATACTTAGCTTCCGATCAGCGCATTGAAGTTTCGCAAATTTCAATCGGTGATGGTCTCACCCTTTGCAGGCGTCTCTATTAATCGATCGATCGAGATCGATTTACACAACAACTTCATTTCAGTTCTACGACTAAATATTGTTGCTTCTTTTTTGTGTTTTCGTGGTGAGGTGATAACAACGAACTTCAATTCTACTATTACTAGAGAAATTGTTATATATATAAGTAATGCGATTTGAATGGAGTAATAATACGATATTAAAAGCACGAGGGCACTCTAAGTCACGTGTCTCTTTCCTAAGCATCTCTCTTAAATTATACCACGTGTCATCATTTAAAAAGGACAACGTTAAACTTACAGCAATATCTTACAGAATTGCCTACCGAAGCTAATCTGACGGTGGTACGATTTTGCAAATACCTTCTGATTCGTGTCCATCTTAAAGTGATTCCACTACAAGAAAAATCACTTTTAGCCGGGGTCGATGGCCGCCGGTAAAACTCAAAATGTG
>MVGT01003037.1:121825-146475 GCA_002174775.1 Macleaya cordata
AGCTTGCGAATTTTAGAAATCAGTTCCTCAGAATCACTTATGCAACCTGCAAAAACCTGAAAACAAGGCTATGATGCTTTTATGTCCCTTATTTATCATGCCAAATACAAACAAATATTTGTTACAAAAAAAATTTTCTTCAACATATGTTTGAATATCACTAGTTGGTCGAGAAATTACATAAGCATGAAGGATAAGAAAGGAGATATGGTTAATATACAAAACTATTGCAGCTACAGTATTGATCAAAATTGAGTACAACAACATAAATGAAACATCATTTGGAGAAGACACCAGCTACACTCATTTTACAGCTAGTGGGGGAGTATGCAAGCTGTGACTTTGCAAACCATCAAAGAGGGAATCGATGAAACTCTAAGATCCAACACCCATATGATTCACAAATTCGGAGTTATTAAACAAATTCGGAGTTATTAGGGGGTTGTTTTATAAAGTCCGATATGTGCTAAAGGTGTTCTTTTACCTGACTGGGGTGAAATAAGTAGAATGAGCTGAATGAGCATTTTCCTTAAAACGGTTGGGCGTTTCTTTAAAACGGGCTACAACTCTGGATGATAGACAACACAATTTTTCGAAACTGTTTCCAAGTGAGAGGAACGACAACAGTTTTTAACCAACCGTTGTTATATGTAAGCAAATCCCATGATTACTTCTGTAAATAGTTGCTCAAGGTTACTAAACACAATTCATATTTTGAGATACCCTAATTAACAGTCCTTCTAATAAGTAGATAACGTTTACTGGAATAAGCCAACATTTTCAATACATTAATTTGGTATATATCATTCGTCACACTATCAATTCTAAAACATTCCATCAAATAGCAGATTGTCTGATTTTTCTAAGTACATTTCCACCTCTGACTCTGAGAGTAAGGCTGATATTTTCTCTCGCAGCTCATCCTTTGTTGCAATCAGCCTCGCTTGCGCCTTCTTCAATTCGTCTTCTATTGTGATCACTTGCGATTTTGCTGCCCGTAAAGGCTGGCCATCCTCCAGTAATGTGATCTTAAACTTTTGCATCCCATTGAAACCTTTTTTAAAATTCTCAAAGCTCTCTCGAAGCCACCTGACATTAAATTGAAGTTTCTCGCCCATCTCTATCTTTTTCTCCCACAAGGCAATCATTTCGGAAGACACCTCGACAAAACTACAACGACGCATATCCATAATGGAATTCATTAGATCGTTAACCACCCAGACCTGGCTAATATATGACGAGGCTGGCATAACTTGGCTCGAAGCAATATGCCCATATTTCAACCAAATCTGTTTATATAACGACGCTTGTGTTTTAAGAATACTAAAACCTCCGATGTCTTCAAATTTCTCATCAACAATAAGACGATCTTGGAGGTGATGTTTCCCTTCTTCAAATGGTTGACCAGCATTTGGATACTCGAGCAAGGGCGTTTTTTCACTTGACTGTGTTGTTAGATTGTCTGCTACAACCATTGGTTCATTTGTTTTACCATCTAGCTTGGTTTGCTCATTCTCAGGCGTTTGATGCTCTGATGCCTTAATAGGATCCTTCTCTGCAATGGGTGTCACGAGTTTCACAGGTTGTTGTCCTAGTTCTATTTGGTTAGTTGAGTCTGCAGTCTGAGTTACGCAAATTCATGTACAAATATATCAACATAAAAGAATAAGATCAAGGAAAAAATCTCTAATGACTTATAAAAAGATAACCCTAAACCAAATTTTTTTTTTTTTTGGAACTGGATAAAATTATATTCAAAAGGAGTGCTGAGAAAGTGTTGGGGTTATGCCCTAAAAACAACAAGTTTGACATCTATGGTTACATGATTTATCATTAATTTGATTTATCATATTTAACGTGCATGGTGAGATTAATAATTTCGATGAATTATTCATGTACAAGTGTTGTATATGAGGAGAGGTATGATTCATTAGCAAACACTTTGTTCGTAGTCTAAATAAACTACACGTTATTTGGAAGACTATAATATACTGAAGTCGATCACGTAAGTGATGTGATGTATCTCCATCACAGAAGTAGAGACTTCTAGACTTGTATATTGATGTATTTGGAATACATTGAACTAGATCGTCGAAAAATACTTTATATTTCATATCAGCTCATTTAAAGTATTTTTACACTACTTTGGATAAAAGTCCTTAATTCTGAGAATATATATATACCCTGCATGTGGGTCACAGTTGTTTTGTTTTGCAAACAGTGAGGTCAATCGACGAAAAACGTGATCCAATATTCTGAGCAAAATGGATGACTGTAATCTCATAGTAGGATTATAATATTCAACATGAAATCCACTTCAAAGATATTCACTTAAATCAATGCATGGAATATTATTCTAAACTGGCCAGTGATCTTCTAAAATGTTTAGAAGATTATTAGAATAAATATTAATGTCAATGCATTTGATGGTTAAGGGTAAATAAGTAATTACCCCATAGTGCTGACTTGTAAATGTTACTAAGCTAAGGGGTTTTTACGAATATCAGAAACTGTGGAGGGACTGTTTATAAATTAAGTAGTGGGAGGGTTTTATATTAATTCCACTAAACCTAGAGGGTTCAATTACAAGTCCTTGGTGGACCAACTTGTAATTATTATTTTAGTTCCTAATTTTATAAGAGTTATAAAGGGATTAGGAAACTAAATTAATTAGCTAGTTTTAGTGGGACCCAAATTAGATCTAATTAGGAATTGGAATTAGGGTTAGGATGGCCTCCCTTATATATATAAGGGAGGGGCGATTTTTAGAGGACCACCCCTCTAAAAATCGTGGCTCCCATCCCCTCCCTCTCCATCTATTCTAATTACTTCTAAAATACTAAAAACCCTAGCCTCCATTAATACTGAAACTAGGGTTTGGTTTTGAGGAAGAAGGAGAAACAGTTTTGAAGATCCGCTCCGTTGGATTGAAGCAGGAAGAGGAGAACTTCAACATAGTGTCTTCTTCAATCACGCTTCAAAGGTAATAATCCTCCAACCTTCTTAAGATTCCTAACAGCGATTAAGAATTAAAAGGGATTCAAGGAAATAGTTTTAAACTAATTTTAATTCCGCTGCCAGTTTAAATTTTAAAAACCTAGAATCCCTAACAGAAAGCACTCCAAAAAAAAAAATAACCCCAAAGTAAATCTTCACCTTTATAGAATCATCTGTTGAGTTCTCCACCATACTACAGGTAGAAATCTCAACTTTAACAATACAAGTATCATCCACAAGATATCCCCTCTTTGGATCGTTGAATTCTCTAAGAGGCAACATCGATGGAAAACCGAAACCAGGAAATGTAGTGAAATGGTATTGTGTATCTGCAGCACGCAAAAAGGTTGGAAGTTAACTAGATTAAAAGAGCCATCGAGACTCAAATATATCTGTCGTCTTATTAGTGTTGGAAAATATAAGCAAAGGATAGTTTGAAATGTTAGATCGATCAGTGGACTTCAAGGCATGTTATCGCTATATTTTTACGATATCTCTCCCCTAACAGATTCATATTGATGAGAAAATTAATAACCTTTTCGGATAATGGATATAATGAAAGTCTGGATCACTATCCTTCGCTAGATCCTGTGAATTATCCCAATCTCTCTAATCATTATACACATCCCTTCATCAAATAATCTAATATAAGACTATTTCCATTTCAATTTCAAAAAGTTTAAGGGTTCCTCGCGACTAGGCATGAGTACGCGTGCGTCGCACAAACGCGCCCAATGTACCCTCAATGCCATATCGCACATGCACTTATCATTTCTTTTGAGGTCCTAATCTTAATTAAAGACACTCTCTTCTCACTTAACTGCTTATCCACATTGAAAGCAATTTATTTTTGAAAGCCAATCTTGAGTAGGAAACATAAGGAGATCATGATCTTAATTCAATATATTGTTCTACATATATATTTCCTAAGAGTTATATTGTTCTACAGCCAAAGCCGTAATGAAAAGGGAAAAGAATACCGTTTTGTATAGAATTAGACAACTAAATGACAATTAGAATGTACCTTTCCGAACGTTGTCATCGATTTGACTAGTAATGACAAAACTGAATTCTGCATACGGCAATTTGGGCAAGTCCTCGGAGTAAAGGTACATGGATAAGTAATCTACATTATTGTTTCCCTTAGGAAAAATCTTCGATTGCCTAAAAAGAAAATTGGCCGGGCAAACTTTGAGGATTAAAATCAGAGGTAACAAATTAAAAAACCAAGTGGAAAGAGTAACCTAACCAAATTCAAATACAGAGAAGGAGGGAAAGTCCACATACATACCATTTACAACCACCGACTAAGAAAACATCAGAGTAATGTCCTTTAACATCCAACTTGGAAAAGTTTTGAATCCTCCAAATGAATTTAGAAGGTGGAGAAAGCTCGACCAGCCGATTTGCCATTGACTGAGAAAACTGTTGCATGATGTATGATAAGTTTTTTGAAACAAAAAGATCGTCTCATCGTATAGATAATCCTTATATTAAATCACCTAGTTCTAAAATTTCTAACCGCATAAAAATTGGTTTAAAAATTAACCTAAAAAATGGACGACCTGTAAGTTACCAACTTTTGATAGGATTAGTGACTTTAGAATGATGTGATTTTTGGTGAATATGATCTATGAGTCGTAGATAATCTTTACCAGAAATCAGCCCTTGGATCATCTTGATAGAGTCTCTATAACTTGATGGGCACTTATTAGGGAATCTATTGTTCTCCATAGTCTCTCGTCTATAAATTATACTTTCAATAGAAAGTGCAAAACAAAATGAAATCAAACACTACTCATCCATTCAAAACCCTTGAGATAATCAAATAAATCTGGAATGAAATTGTGTTAACACTCAAGAGTGAAAATGGCAATGAAAAACTGTAACAAATAAGAAGAAAACAAATAAAGATGGAACGAATACTAACTTACAAGAATATATTTACGATGCGATTTGCTTAGAGCTTTTTTTTTGATAGCCGAATGATTTGCTTAGCTAGGTTACGCCACCAATCTACTATTTAAATGAATCAAGTAAGACTCTTGCCAATTAAGAGAAGAATATCTTATTTTTATTTATTTTTTTTTAATTTTTTTGGATATAAAACTAATTAAGAAGTTAAAGACATCTTGATACACAAGGTATACTTAAGGAAAGATAAATGAGGAAGGATACTTTACCCAATATTTGAAGAGAGAACGATGGGGTACTTGCTAAAATGCCCAATGCGTTGCAGGACCTGTTCTTTCTTAGAATTTCTGTAATGAAACTATATCTTACTTCTTAAAAAAAGAAAAAAAAAGAAACGGAATGAAAAACTGTATATATACCACATATAATTGGATTCACTCATTTAATTACGTGATTAACCGTACAAAGCCACATAATAAAAAAGTTAAATTCACACTTAGCATTTACTTAATAATTTTTTTTTTTGAACTTGAAAGAATATATTAAAAGAAGGAAAGGAATATACAAAATAGGATTGATTGAGGATCCTTACACTTTAAAGAGATCCGACAATCAAATCCCACCGAAAAACGAAGTCTTCAAAATGAAATCCCTTTACAATCCCCCCAGCCCTTCCCCAAAGAAAAAGCAAACTCTTCACGCGAAGAACAATTTCTGGGAAGGAAGGCTGTAACACCCCACTTCTCAAATCTAATGATCCAACTCGGATCATTAAGCTTGAGAAGAAGAGTATTAGATAGATACATCATTAAAGGTATTGTAGAAATAAACTTTGATAATTCCTTTTCTCTTTTTCATAAATACCAACTTAAATGTCATGGATAATCAAGTTTGATTAAAGTAAATACAAGGGTTTATACGAACCAAACACATGTTCTAGACATACATTAATCTGTCTAGAATATGTATCAGGTCTGTTGATTTATAGATAATTAATTCATCTTAAATCGGTTTTAAGTGATTCCAAGACTAAACGAAAATAGACATTTAGGACTAAAATATTACAGAAGAAAGTTTTCTGAAATAAAAATTCGAACAGATAGTAAAACTACCCGCAACTGAGATTATGTGCACTGACAGCAGAAAATTCAGCAACGGTATTTTGGTTTAGGCCTATCAAAAACAGAAGATTAAAACTCCAAAATTCGTGAAATTTTAATGGCAAATAACTGATTTCATTATAAAGAAAATCCCACTGACGGAATATCATTCTGATCTCAGAATTAAGAGAAACAATTAAAACATTGCAGTACTATCAGATTTTGAGTTCAAAAACTGAATATGAAATATTACAAATTCCAACATTTAAAACCATTATTCAAACCAAAGTTAAACTTAAAACATCCCATAATCCCTGTAATAAATTACATAAAGTAGTGTGATCAAACACATTAAACAAACCTATATAAATTTATGGTAAGAAGTAAATCTTCCAACGATCGTCGAATTTACGACTTATGCTCCAACACCTTCCTCGAACTCTGTGGGGGGAAAATTATCGGGGTGAGCAAGCTCAGTAGGAAACTAACCAAAAATAATAGATACAAACATGTATGAATGAGAAAACACATTTAAAATGCAACAAACCATATGCAACAGCAGAAACCACGTTTTTCAGTTAAAAGCGTTGCTGAAAACTCTGCAGTGTTACTAAAATTTCACAAAATCGTTGCTGTTTGTGTTTTCCAGGGCCTTTTAGCCACGTTTTCTGTTATGCACGAACTGTCACAAATATCAGATTAATGTTTTTAATTAATCTTACCAGTCAGGGCTTGTTCCGGTGAGCCAACCACGATTGTCAAGAATCGTCTTCCGCGGGAACCACATTTTCGTGGAAAGCCATTAGGGCTTACTGACCATTGATTTTATTAAATCATCTCACTTTCATATTCACCACATTTTATCTTGCATTAGATCACAAATCACCACACTATTCCATCATAAAATACAACTTTAAATAGATTTCATGATCTAATAAACCAAGATGATAGATTTTCTTACCTACATGATTTATTCAAAAACAATATAATCAAGAAAATAGGTTTTATACTAGGGTTTCGATCCCTACCTCTTGCGCTTTCAAACACTTTCAAAAATAACTCCGTTTGATGAAGAAAATCACCTTCCTTGGTGCCTCAAAGATAGATCTTGGTATTGGAAGTATTTTGATATTGTTTTTCTAGGATTTTGATGGTAGAAAGATGAAATTTGAATGGTGCACAAGGTCTGATCAGTTTTGTTTCATTCTCTTCCTCACTTTCTTTTTTTAACCAAAACAAGATTGATAGTGATGCTAAAATGGTGAGAAGGGAATGGCTAACTTCTAGGAGTTTTTGTGTGTGTATAATAGATGGAAGAGGTGTGGGTTTAAGAAGTGTAATGAGTTCTCATACTACAACCTCTATTTATAGCCATCTAATGGAATGGGTTTCCAATATGAAAAGGGTTAGGTTTTTGGTACTAGATAGTCAAAAATTGTTGGTGCCTAACATGGTTGGTTAATTTTTTACTTAAAATCTAATTACTTTTGAAAATATTGGCTAATTGTCTCTTAGTTGCAAAGTTTGAAATTTTTGTTTTTCTAGATCATAGTTTCCAATTTTGACAATAAGGATGAAAATATGTTAGTGGATTTGTACCAAAAATCAAGTCTTGTTTTGAAATCAACTAGGAAATATTATTCTTTTTAATTCAAATTGATTTTTAAATCAACTCATGCTACACATGTATGTTATGTCAAATGAATGAGAGAGTAGTCTAAATCAAAAGTTTTGAGTGAATAAACATTATTCCTTAAGGTTAGTCTACCACTAACTATATGTACACATTATAGTATAATGATCATAACTTCCAGACCCTAAGTCCAAATATTGCCTACTATACCATTCTGGAAACTAGATTCAAAGATCTAAAACTTCATAAGAAATAGCCCAAGGCCAATTCGAAGCATAAGATGCTCAAAAATAGGTTCAAAGTACACTGACAGTAATGATACGAATTTCAAAGTAATTTCCAATATCTTGGGTTGTTTAACCCAAAGAAAATGAAGATGGGCCTAGCCCACTTAATCATAGATTCATGCTCAAGTTCATTGCACAAATTATTGGGTTAGACCATCTAACTCATAAACTCAAGCCCAAGTCCATCACAAAGTATGGGGTTACTCCACTTAATTATGTCAAGTGTAGATCTCACACTAATAAAATTTTGGGGTGCTACAAAGGCTCTTTTGCATTGAAAATGATGTCATTTCAAAACTTCCAAACTGCCCAAAAAATCGCATGAGGAATCAGCTTCCAGAGCCCCTTTCCTTCCTTAGAGAAGCAACACCATTTCCATGCCCCTAACAGATCCTTAATAGACCCTGGACAACACCATGATATCTGAAATGATAGGAGAAAGAAATGCAACAGTCTTGCAACGAGAGGGCAAAGCATCAAGAGATGCTTCGCTGTTTCTTCCCCACGTCCGCAGAGGACACACACGTTAGCAAGAGAGAAACCTCGCCTTTGGAGCATGTCCACCGTAGGAATTTTCCCCAACACTGCTGCCCAAGTGAAGAAATTGATCTTAGAAGGGAGCTCACTTCTCCAAATCTCGTTGACAAGAAAAACTGCTGAATCAGTGGGCATTAAGTTTCTGTAGGCCGATCTCACCGATAAAATCCCAGACTTACAAGGCTTCCAGATTCTTCGGTCCTCTTCCAGCGGGTCAGCCGGGACCTCACCTAACGTCTCCATCAGCCTCTCAAAGTCGTCGATCTCCCAATCATTAATGTTTCTTCTGTTGAACAGATTCCGCGAGTACTGCCCATCCTCCTCATGAACAAAATCAGCAACCACTCCATCTTGATTACTGGAAATGCTATACGGGATGGGAAACTTCTCCTTAAGAGCAGCATCCGAGCACCACTCCGCCTCCCAAAAAGAGATAGAGAAACCATTGCCAACTGCAAACGAGACAGCGTTATTGAATGTGTATCTGTGATTACAAATGCCTCTCCAAACCCCTGTGCCATAAGGCCTTCTCTTCCTCTGAAAAAAGAGTTGGAGCCCTCCTCCTCGGCTTCAACAGAGAAGTCAGAAGAGTCTTCATAGTCAAGCAGTTTCCCCTCCCCAAAAAATACAGCACAACCCTCATGGTGTATGTATTCTTGAGATTGAGAATAAGTGTCCAGGTCCGAAGGCTTAAGAAGCCCAAGCACCCCTTTCTTCACATTGTGTCCAGTTTGGGTCTCCAAATGTCTTTTCCCAGGGCCCAGCAAGCCTATATGAATACCCTTATTAGAATTTGGCCCAGTTTCTTCGATTGTCACCTCCCGGGCCACACTGCCCTCGACCTTCGTGTCCTTTAGAGACAAACACAAAATCTTATTTGCCGCCCTTTTTTCCCTCCTCCTCTGCCTATATCTACGTTTTCTGGCCTTTTTTCCTTTCTCCTCACGTTTCGCCCAACCAATCTTAGTATTCTGCCCTTTCTTTGACAAATCCTGCAAGCCTGCCACCCCCGTACCAATCTCACACACTCCTACCTTCGGATTAGCTGTCAGCCTAATCGAAGGCCCTACCTCCTCCTCAACACCTTTTTTCTGACGAATACCACCTTCTTTCCCATCGCCCCTAAAGTCAGAGTACGACAACTGCTCCCCTAAGGCCTTACCTCCATCTACTAGTGGAGAACGAGAGAGACTCTTTGATATCAATCTTTTCACAATCACCTGGCCCCACCTTAGCTGCCTTTATTTTTATTAACGTCGCAGTGTAGATCATTTACTTAATAATTTCATGTAGAACATATCATACTTAAGGGCAAGTACCTCAAACAAGCAAACAAAATATTTTTTGAGGTTTGTACACGTATTATAGGTACCACAAACAACCAAACCCCTCCCTTTGGTCCTAGATTTGAGGTTTGTACAAGTATCATATGACACACTCTTTGCCAACCCTAAAACTATCCAAGTTAATGTATAACCTAAGGATTACCCTCTTCCTTTAGATCACATGTTTCTTTCTTCGATCGAGTGCCTCACCTATAAACATATGATACAATCTGTGCCAACCAATCCTAATTTCCCATGGCACTTGCTTTCCCTTAAACCCTTAAATCCTTATTTTATATTTTTGAAAATACCCAGAATGCTCCTTGCTTTTTTAGGCTTCCTATACATGTAGCTTTTTAGGATTTAAAAAAAGGCAACCTCTTTGCACCATCTCTATCTCATAACGCACCCCACTTTGGAGGAGATTCAAAAGAAGAAGAATATTTTTAATTCTAGCACCTTTTTTCTTTATGAATATCCCACAATATTGTTACCCTCCATTTATGTCAGTTTATGGGGCCTACATTGAATAATGCAAGAGCTGATATTTTTGTGAGAATAATATCTTTACCACGTAGATCATGTTAATAGTATTCCAAATAGCTCTAAAATCCTCAGAAAATATCAACAATTGGATCATCTCTTTTATGGGGTTCATAGACCAATCTAAACAAAAGGTAAAAATAAGTAGGATATTATTTAAGAAAAAATGGAATTGAATTAAACTGTCCAATTTTCTTTTTGATCTTGTTTTAAGCGGGGGCGTATTGTGAAAGATCCAATCACGTGTATTCTGAATATATTGAAAGAATAGCATTTAGTTTTTCAGGTTTTGCACAAGTGAGTTTAATTTGGTAAAAGATTCAATTCATATGTCAGGCATGTGGTCTGTTACCGGAAAGTTAACAAAATTCGTTATTTGGGGTTATATCTCTAAATATAATTAATCTAGGTGCTACAAGAACCCTGGATTTGTACCCCAAACTGTACCTCAGATTATAAAATTTGACTTTAGGTCCAAATTAAACCCGTGCAAATTCGAGATTCCTGCAGTGTTACTCTTAATATAGGGGTTTTTCTTAATTTCAATTAGGGATAGGGGGATAACCCTAATTTGTCGGCGAATTATATGCATTTATAAAGTTTTAAATCCTATATAAAACAGAAGGCTTAGTTAGTACAACATTAAATAAATTTATTATAGCACTTAAAAAATATTTTATAAAAATAAAAAAATATAAAAAAATTAGAAACATAGCACATTAATAAACAAACAACTTAAAAAGGGGAGGATGAGGAATTGGGGGAGAAATTCTCGTTCACAGTGAAATCACAGTGAAGTCATGCTACAATGGTTTTTCGGCTGTGGAACTTAACAACTTCACAGTTAAGAAGATCTAGAACAACAAATGGTCTCAGAAAGTCTTGTTCTTTATGTGGTCAGCCTCCAAGGAAAGATTAAGTGATATCCCAATGCAAAGGGGGTGGAAGGGTCGTCCTAACAGATGTTATCTTTGTTTAAAAGAGGAGGAATCAAATGCACATCCTCTCCTTCACGTACTGTTCTTGGTCCAAAGAGGTATGGTATGAATTCTTCAGAGAGGTAGGAATGAGGTATGGTATGGCTCAGCGCAACCAATTAATAAAGTCAAGTTCTTTAAAAAAAACACAAAAAAACGAGTAAATAAGCCAAAGTAATAAAATGAAAGGCTTAGTTGGTATTAAATAAAACCCTAGCATTAAGTAAATACATTATAACGCTTAAAAGATATTTTATTAAAAAAAATTAGAAACATGGCACACGTGTGGCATTCGAGGAGCACGTGTGGCCGTTCCGCCTACCACGTGTGGGCCTGTGCTCTAATACCATATTAAGTTTGTAGGCATCCAACTCAAAACCAATTGGCAATGAGTGGTGTGACCCAGAATCATTATATATTAGATTTGCTAGGCTCTCATATCCTATTTTCATCACGCGTGGAACTCTCTTTTTGGGTGACGGGGAGCACGTGTGGCCGTTGGGCCTATCACGTGTGGGCCTGCGCTCTAATACCATATTAAGTTTGTTGGCATCCAACTCAAAACTAATTGGCAATGAGTAGTGTGACCGAGAATCGTTATATATTGAGTTTGTTAGGCTCTCATATTACTCACTTACGCTACCTTAATGCAAAGGGGGAGGAAGGGTCGTGCTAACAGATGCTATCTTTGTTTAAAAGAGGAGGAATCGAATGCACATCTTCTCCTTCACGTACTGTTCTTGGTCCAGAGAGGTATGGTATGAATTCTTCAGAGAGGCAGGAATGAGATATGGTATGCCTCAGCACAACCAATAAATAAAGTCAAAATCTAGGAAAAAAAAACAGAAAAACAGGTAAATAAGCAAAAGTAATAAATATAAGGGACTAATGGTAGTAGCTAAGGCAGATATGTTCTCTCGCAACTCATCCTTTTGCCCTTATAATAGCTAGCCTCACCTGCGTCTAATTCAACTCATTATTTGCTGCGATCGATCCATCACCTTGTAATGCTGACCTATGTACTCTAACCGTCCATTTTTTTCTTCATTTTCTTTTTTATTTTTTGATCAGAAATCCAATAAAAAAGGTCTTGAACTTCTTCATCCTATAGAAACATTTTCTAACCCATTATATTAGTGATCCACTGGACTTGTCCAATGTACGATGAGGCTGTTGGAACTTGGCTGGAAGCAATATGTCCATGTTTCAACCAGATTTGTTTATACAATGACGCCTGTGTTTTCAGAACACTAAAGCCTCCAGTGTCTTCATATTTCTCATCAATAACAACATTTTGGTGGTGATGTTACCCTCCAAAGGGTTGACCAGCACCTGGATTCTTCACTACTTGTACTTCTGGGGAGGCTTGTAAAATCACATCAGGCTCAGTTCTTTTACCATTAAGGTTTGTTTGTTCCATAGGCTCTGGCTTTGCCACCTTGAATTCTACTTCTGGAGAGGCTTGTAAAATATCATCAGGCTCAGTTCTTTCACTATCAAGTTTTGTGTGTTCTACAGGCTCTGGCTTTGGCACCTTGACTGTATCCTTCTCTACACGCAGCCCCGACTGCAGTTTCTCTTTTCCTTGGTTACTTGGGAACGCCTGAGCTACACGAATCCACGTGGGAATTTAATGTTTTACTTGGAATAAGATCAATGAAATATGTTTACTTTAATGAATTCTAAAAAAAAAAGCAAATGCTAACCTGAAAAGAATCGGATGTTAAGGTCTTCATCATACTACACGCAGAAACCTCAACTTTAACAATACAAGTATTGTTGACGAGATATCCTTTATCAGGATTATTGAGTTCACTAAGAGGCATAAACTCTGAAAAACCCCAACTAGTTTGTGTAGTGAAGTTGTGTTTTACATCTGTAGAACCAAAAAAAATAAGGTTAGAAGTATATGGAGTAGAAGCCAATCTTGTATATGTATAGTAAACTCAAAGAAATTATGATCTTAAAAATACGGTTCCACAATTTTCTTGAGAGAAGAAAAATAAAAAATGAAAAGAAAAAAAGAAGGCGGCGCTTTTCAAATTAATGAAAGCATAAAAACATACCCATTGTCATCAAATAATTTAGATCACATTAGATTTAGAAATTAGAATAATAACCAAATAAAATACCGTTTGCCACTGTTCTTGCTAAACATTTGATTAACAACAGCCAAACTGCACTCCTTATACGACAATTTATTGGTCGAGTCCCCAACATAATCAAGGTACAACGATAAGTGATCTAACACATTGTGCCCCTTAGGGTAAATCATCAATTGCCTAATGAAAATAGTAAAGATTTCGAGGATTAAAAAAAATAAAAATGAAAAATAAAACAAATAGAAAAATTAGTAAGTAATTAATTAATTCAACCAAATCCAAGTAAATAAAAGATAATTTCGCATGTGGTGTCTGTTGTTGTTGACAAATTATAACACGCTACTTTCCATTCTCATTAGTATGGAGTTACTAGTCTCGTAAAACAGGCTAATCTTTCAGAAAAGAAAAAAAAATGTCCACATACCATTTTAAACCAAGGTTGTCCATGAAAATATCAGAGTAATGTGTTATAGTGTCCAACTTGGAAAAGTTTGGAATCAACCAAATGAATACCGAAGATGGAGAAAGCTCGAGCAGTGGCGGATCTACCTTAGCAAGGGGGTGGCGGTCAGCTGACCACCCTCTATTTTTAAAGTCAGTTGAGTATATTTCAAAGTTGACCACCCTATTTCTTCATGATCTGTCACACCCCGATTTTCGGTACTCTAAATCCGACCCGATTCACCGAGTCCGAAAACCAAGGCGTGATTAGTGTAATAGAAGTGTAAGTAAAAATAATGAATAAAACTTATTTACTTTACTTTTGAAAGACAATAAATTTAAAAACATTTTGTTAATGGTCTACTTTAGTCAATATTTGTTATCTTAAAGTAAGGTCCAAGTCAAAGAAAAATAAAAATGTAATGTTTAAAAATAATTTTCGTATCAACTGCATACAGTTGATTAAAATAGACATATCTACTTAACCGTAAATCGTAATTTTACAAATAAACCCATTCTAAAAACTAGATTCACAGATCTATAATTTCATAAGAAATAGCCTGAGGCCAATTCTGAAAATAAGGGGCCCAAATACGCATCCGAAGTACTGATACAAATGTTTAAAAACTTAGAAATATAATTTCAGCTTTTTAAGAATTTTTTGTAAAATCAGAAACTTTGAAGAGAAATTACTCTCTAACCAGAAATCCAAAATACATGTTGTAATACCTTTTTGAAAAGGAAAAATCGAGAGCTATAACTTTGTTAGAAATAGACTCGGCTCAATTTGGACTGGAACATATCCAAAAACACTGTTTTGTAAATCTGACAGTATGAATTACGGGAATTATACAATTTCGTATAAAATCTAATTAATTCAATGATTCTTGACGAAAATTAAATGTAAATTAATACATCAATTATACAATTTAAAACTTAACATCTAAGTTCATAAGAATGTTAAAACAATAAGAATTAATACAAAATAACCCTTATCCCAAGTGATAGAATAGTAGTTTAATCTATCAGTTATATTTATACAAAATTTGATAACACAAGCTATCTGCTTCTTAATCTACACATCTTTGAATCCTTCACCTCAACGTAACCTGTGGGGGGAATTTAGGGGTGAGTAAACTCAGTAGGCAAATATCAACCCAAAAATAATAGATTGAAAACATGATTCATCAAAATCACAAGAATAATTAACTGATGAACTTGTAAATAAATTACCATTAAATGATTTATTTTCCAACCATTTAATATCTTATCTTGTATTAAACCGGGTAACAACCGCTTCCTCAGGCAGAAACAACGGTCGACCGCTTCCTCAGGCGGAAACAACGGTCTAAGGGGGTCTCCCTTTTCCTACCCATTTGATTATTGTTTACATAATCCTTTTTAGATTTATTATCAATCTAAATCAATTTCCATCACTTAAAAATAAATAGTGATCATATTAACAAAATGCATATTTAATTTGTAAATAATACAAAATAATTCATCTCCATGCATTTTCATAACAAAACACAAAATAGGTTTTAGTTATAATAGAGGGAAGTTCCACATATCCACCTACCTTAATTTGATGATAAAAACCTTGTCCTTTGATCATCACCTTGTTGTATAAAATTCTCTTCCTTGAATTCTTGAATAATTATAACTAATTAACAAGAATATTAATTAAATAAAATGGGAAGAGAAAGAAATGAAAGAGTATTAGAAGTTTAGAAGGATATGTTATAGAGGGAGAAGGAAAACCAATTTCAGAGAGAAAGAAATGGTTTGGAGTGAGTTTGGAAACTAAAATGAAGGGGTATTTATAGTTTTAGCCACGGTTACTGTAGCGTTGTGGTAGGTGGAATAGTAATCAGATGAATTAACCACATGTGTACTGTAGCGAATAGTAAATGACGGCTACTGTAGCTAATAGTAAATGGAGTAGGTGGAATAGTATTTAGATGAATTAACCACATTTATTACTGTAGCTAATAGTAAATGACGGCTACTGTAGCGACGGCTGAATAGTAACACGTGCAACATATTTTACCGTGGCGACGACTTCTCGTATACAAACATGTATACTGTTCATATATACGTATATTATTCATATATACGTATACTATTCTTTCTTTCTTTTTTTACATAAAAATACTTGATTTACTTCATTTTGTAAATCTAGTTCGCATTGTACAATTGAGTACTTTAACGAATTATGCACGTATACGATACTATTCAAGTATATGTTACTATTCATTTATACTTTACTATTCACTTATGAAGTTATTTGTCTTGTTTCTTATTTTATTTTCAAATCTAATTCAGGAAATATAAATTGATACTATAGTGTTCATATATACAGTATTATTCCGTGTATATACACTATTCAAGTATACGATCACTATTCACGTATACAGACACTATTCATATATACGGTTACTATTCACAAAATATTATTCATCAGATTTTGTGCGTATAACTTGATTCGTATATAGTTTGTATAAAACACTATTCATACGACACTATTCATAAATACTGTTCACATATACGGTACTATTCATAAAACACTATTTATCAAATTCATATCATATAACTTAAATTATGTATTATTGGACAATGTCACTATTCATGTGACACTATTCACGTATACTTTACTATTCACGTATACGCTATTTTTCACAAATGTGTCGCATTATTTATCAAATACTCTTTATAGAGTATAATTCAAATATTATTGTCACTTAGATATTATTCATCGAATAATATTCATGTATACGGTATTATTTACGTGTATATACTTCGGGTACATACAAAATAAACTTTGGCATTAACTTGTTTATTGAAGTCTAGTATGAACTTGAAGAATTAAATTTTTCGGGGTATTACATAATCCATAGTTGCCGAAGGGATTTTGAACTCTGTCGTTTTGCATTATTATTGCACGCACCTTTTTTTTTATGTAATCATTATAGAAACGATCCAAGGGCTAATATCTAATGAGGATGTTCACCTCACCATGTAAATTTTTAAATCCAGAAAACAAGCCCATTCTAGAATATTTAACCCCCTCAAATCAACTCTTATAAAATAGATAAATTTTATGCATCTTTCTTTGAGAATTGATTTCCAAATAATTTTTGATGGGGTTAAAAGATATGATGATCTACATAATGAGATAAACAGCATCCTTAACAAAAAATCAGTCTTTAGATCATCTCTGTGTGGGAACCACTCCCACCTCAACAAAAAAGAAAAAGTGGTGCAGTAAGGCATGATGCAATATCCCTCCTCATTTTTAAAATATTTAATAGAATAATTTTTTTGCGTCAAATTTGATTCACCATAGATATTTAAAAGTGTGTATTGTTGATCTTTAAGAACTTCGTAGAAGACAAATTAATTTACACAAAAATACAAAAGAAGTTGAGAACAGTGAGGTCGTGGAGGGCTAGAGGTACGAAATCGATGGGTTCGATCTCTCTATCAACAACTCGCTTAATTGACTTAGTCAACTCTGACTCGGTCAACACTGATTCGCCCACCCGGAACAAAATTCCTGGATCCGCCACTGAGCTCGAGTAACAGATTTTCCGCCATTGATGACTGCCAACCTTCAGAGATCAAAAGTAAAGAGAATAGAGGATTAGCAATCTTTGATAACTCACAGACATAATGTCTAGGAACATTATAAATACAGGATTGAGTTTTTTTACCATCAAGTTTAGTTTGTTTCTCAAGCTCTGGCTTTGACATTATCTTGACTGTATCCTTGTCTCCCGGCTGCCCCGACTTCACTTTTGCTTTTCTTTGCTTAATTGAGCGTCCCTGAGTTACACCAATGAACGTAGGAATATAATATTAATTAAAAATAAGATGAAGGAAACATATTAACTATAAGAGCAAGTCCAGTGGACACCTCAAAGCATCAGACTCGATGTTTGGGCAAGTTAATTTACTTGGCACCTCAAAGCACCAGACTGGATTTCCCATCTACTAATCTGAGGTTTGCGTAATGGAGCTGAAGTGGTCCTAGGGCTTTCTTAAGGTTGGGGGAAGGGCAAGAAGTTACAGGTCACTGGGGTTTCCTACTGTCATAGAGCAAGTTAAGCAGTTTGACTCTATTGACTCTTAGGAATTTTCTCTCATGACCATATTAATTTCATTAAATTCCTATGAGACAAGTAAACTTGCCCTCCCCTAAACCCTAAAACTAGTTTATTTTTGGTGGATTTGAGGTGCGCCATTAGATATGCTCTCTCATGAGTTATAGAAAGATAACCCCAAAGAAATTCCTAACCTTTTTAGAATCATAATATGTCAAGTTCCCCATCATCAAACAAGTAAAAATCTCAACTTTAATAATACAAGTATCATTGACTAGATATCCTTTACTAGGATCTTTGAGTTTACTAAGAGGCAAGAACTCTAGAAAACCCCAATTTGTTTTGGTAGCACTGAATAGTACTTTAACATCTGTAGAACCAAAGAATTAAAGGTTAGAAGTTATAAGTAGATTACATCATACCAAAGGAAATTGTGAGCTTAAAAATTACTATTCTATCTACTTATCCAAAGAAAGTTAGTTTGTACATGAGATACATGTACTCAAGGTACAATACCACGAACGCCCCACGTTATTTTGGGCCTGACACGTGGTACTTTATCGTGGGCTTTTGGACTTATCACTTGTAGCCTGCTCGGCTGCGATATTAAGTTTATATATAGGCAATCTTACTCAAAATTAACTGGCAATGAAATACCTAACCTGGACTAGTAATCGACCGATATTAGTACCATGTTGATCAGAGCCAAGAAAGTCCTCTGAAACTACTGGGAAATCCTATGGCCAATCTTGAACTTCGATCATCATCTGGAGATTTATAAGTACTTAAGTTGAGTAAGTACATGGGCTAGTCAATACAACTTATTATGTACTAACATAAAAAATATGCGCAACAGTGTTTAAATTATAAGATTGATTATATATATAGCTTGAAAAATCGATTTTTCTCTCTTAATATGCTGATTTTTGCAAAAAATACTCCTAAAATCTAAAGTTTTTATGTTTTAGCATTCATTTTATTGTTACAGAAACAAATAGCAACAGAAAAATCCGAACTGAGAACAAAACCTGTTGTTTTGCATCTTCCCAATGTGCTGCATATGGTTCTTTAGAATCTGAAACTGAATTAAGATAGATAAAAACAGGGCCAAATTTTTTTTTTTCCAGGAACCACCATCTCCGAATTTCAGGTCTAGGTCTGCCCCAGCATAGTGACGACTAATAAACATCTGAATATTGCAAATAAATTAATAAATAGATCATGTAACAAATTCATTTTTTGATGATCTTGTATATTGGGTTGGGAGCTACAGATTCATCATCTCATGAGGGACTATCCTCAAGACCAACAAAGTTTTTTTAAGTGTAATGAAAGGACTTCTGGGTTCAAGTTCATGGCCTGCCATTAAATTTCCTTACACCCAAATCTATCACCCCTATAGCGTCTAAACTTGGATGTGTTTGTAGTATCCTTCCTAAAGAGAGTGCACAATGGAGTAGATACGCACGGGTTCGTGTCACCATCAATGTGGATGAGGCTCTTCTTGAATTCCACCTAGTGAAACTTCCATCTTCCAAGCTTTGTCATGGTCAGTTTCGTTATGAGAGGCTTACAAAATTTTGTTTCTACTGTGGTTTTATTGGTCATCGAATGAATTTTTGCCCCTCTATCTGAAGTTCGTGAATCCGTTTCTCATTCTTCCACTGAGGTATCTGTTAATTTTCAAGAATTGCAACAACCTTGCTACTCGGAATCCATTAAGGCTGATTACAGGCGTGCTTCCCCAGATCATCTTTCTCTCCATCGTCAAACACCTCACTCTCCGGCGACATCACGAACCTCTTCCCTGGTTCTCTGACGTACAGTGACTGTTTAGAAAGGCAAATCGGTTAGAGAAACTTCCTTTCGGTTAGAAAATCGCTATGAACCGATTAATTGTCCACAAATTCAAATTTCAAATTTGAACTCTCCTTCATGTCAAAGTGTTAATCCAATTCATGCACGTGTCTTAACTGATATTACACCTCATCCAAAACAACTACCACAACTACCAATTTTGATGCCTCATACTGACATGGAAAAAGATCATCAACTCTCATCTATGGCAGATCTTGCTAGCTCTCATTCAAGAGCAAAACTGAAGGCGATCACACATTCTAATGCTCTTCATTCTTCTCCTGAGGTTAATTCTAAAGTTTCGAAACGTACTCGTGATTTGATGGTTTTAGAATCTCCTCTTGAACCCACAACTAAACGTCCCATTGGTAATGTTTTGGATGATTCTGATGACTTTGTAAGGGTGGTGGCGGCTTACTCCAAACAGTCGCACACTCAATGTTAATTTTCTCTTGGAATTGTCGGGGTTTGGGGAATGCCCCGACAATTCGTAGTTTGAACTCATTCCTCCGTGCGATATGCCCCTCTATTGTGTTTTTATCTGAAACTCGCCTTTCTTCTTCGCATTTTCACCACCGAACCCAGAATTTTGGTTTTAATAATGTGCATTATCTGGGCTCTCATGGCCAAAGTGGAGGCTTGTGGCTACTTTGGGCAGACGATGTTACTGCTACTGTTATATCCAGTTCTCAAAATCTCATCCATCTTCACATCCATTCTACTCAATTCCAAGATGGATGGGACCTTCTCTGTATTTACGGTCCCCCTCAACCTTCGAATAGGCTTGCATTCTGGAATCTTATCAAGCATTTCTCTTTTACAACCCAAAACCCTTGGTGTTGTATTGGGGACTTCAATGCCATCACTAATCCCACTGAAAAATATGGAGGAAGACGTGATAGATCTGCTGATCTTCGTTCCTTTAATGAAATGATTTCTTCGTGTAAATTGTTGGATGGGATTTCAAGGGCCTGCTTACACTTGGTATAATAGACAAGGGACATCTCGTACTGTGCTAGAACGTCTAGACCGTGTTCTTGTTAGTCCTGACTGGGGTTTAAAATTTACAAATGCACATGTTACTCATCTTATTCCTCGATTCAGCAGTGATCACTCACCCATTTTACTGAATACATAACGGGTTCATTGATTAGGTAAGCTTCCATTTCGTTTTGAATCTCATTTATTCCATCACTCTCAATTTGAATCTTTTGTTAAAGATAAATGGCAATCTATCTCTGGTGATTTATCTAATCATTTAACTGCTTTATCAACTGATATTAGTGCGTGGAGTAAGGAACATGTTGGTCACTTGTTTTATCAAATTAAGCAGTTAAAGGAGGACATTGGTCATCTTCAAGGCCAACTTCCTACTGATGATGTGCTTGCTAAAGAACGAGAGCTGGAATCTGAATTAAACCATTATTTGGCAATGGAAGATGCATTTTGGCACCAAAGACACAAAATGTCATTTATTCGTGATAATGATAGAAATACTACTTATTCCCATCTCTCAATTAGGAAGCGCTACCGGAAAAATACCATTGATTGTATTCAGTTATCTAATGGCACTTGGACTACTAGTATGAGTAGGATTGCAAATTGCTTTATTGAACATTTTCAATCTGCTTTTAGTTCTGAAAATACTATTCATGTTCCTACTGACTTCTTAGATAGTACTATTCCCATTTCGCATGCTGTTAATTTACATCTCTACCGTGTACCTGATAAGGATGAAGTCTATTCTGTTTTGGGTTCTATGGGCGCTTTAAAAGCGCCGGGTCCTGATGGATATCTGGTTCTTTTTTACAAGAAATTTTGGTCAACCCTTGGTGATGATGTTACTAATGTTATTCAGCTAGTGTTTCGTACTTGTGCTTTACCTAATAACATGAATCATACATTTCTTACATTAATCCTTAAGACCAAAGACCCATTTGCACCTGTCCACTTTCGACCTATTGCTCTTTGCAATGTCCTTTACAAACTTGTCACGAAAATCGTTGTCATTTGGCTTAAGGATTCATTACCACATCTTATTTCCCGTAATCAAAATGCATTTGTTGCTAGACGGCAGATTACTGATAACAATCATTCAAGAACTAATTCATTCTATAAAACGATCAAATTCTCAAAAAGGTTCATTTGCCTTTAAAATAGATATGGGTAAGGCCTATGATCGCATGGATTGGAATTTTCTAAGATGTGTTCTTTATAAATTTAGAATTTGTGATAATTCATTGGATTTGATCATGAACTGCATTCGTAATCCAATCTTTTCAATTCTTATCAATGGTCAACCTTATGGATGATTTTCTAGTGAGAGAAGACTTCGGTAAGGTTGCCCTCTCTCTCCCTATTTATTTATTCTCTGCACTGAAGGTTTAACTTGGCTAATTGATCATCATGTCCAACAAGGTTTATATCAAGGTCTTAAGATAAATAGGTATGCTCCTATTATCTCTCATCTTATGTTTGCAGATGATTTGGTCTTATTTGGTGTTGCAACTTACTCTAATATTGATGTTTTGCAGAATATTTTGCATACATATTCTTTATGGTCTGGTCAGCATACCAACTATGCCAAATCCAGTATCTTTTTCAGTAAGAGAGTGGCTTCAGATCGACGTATTGCCATTGCTAATTGCCTTGGGGTCAAAATTATGTCTGACACTGATAAATATCTAGGAACTTTACTTCTTCGAACTAATTCTAGGTGTTCCTCTCACTCTTACCTCATTGACAAAACCAGGACTAAACTTAGTGGTTGGAAGCGTCATACTTTATCACATGCTGGTCGACATACCATGATTCAATCCAGTTTAGCTTCCATCTCTATTTACTTCATGTCCACCTCTTTACTTCCTAATGATGTTTTAAAGAAACTTACAACAATTCAAAGTGATTTTTGGTGGGGACATGATACTGATACCAAAAAAATCCATTTTTTGAAACTTACAACAATTCAAAGGAAGCTGGTGGTCTAGGTATTCGACAACTACACCTTGTTAATCGTTCATTGATTGCACTTTAATTTGGCGCTTCATTAACTCTCCATCTGATCTTTGAATTGCCTTTTGTTTGCCAAATACCTTCACCTGACCTCTTTTGATGAGTGTGGTACACCAAGGGATTGCTCTCCTACCTGGAGAGCAATGAATATAGTTAAAAAATATTTTTTCCCTCATGCTTGTTGGCTTTTAGGTACTGGACACTCAATTCGGGTTTTTGAAGATCCTTGGATACCAAACCTTCCTGGTTTCAAACCTTCTACTGACATGCATGCTAATACTAATTGTATTTGGGTTTCTGACTTGATTTTACTTGCTACTACCTCTTGGAATGTCCCACTTTTGCACCAACTATTTCATCCTCATGAGGTTCATGCTATCATGAATATTACTATCCCTTGTACTGTTTAGGAGGATCGCTTAATTTGGGTTCATACCCCATCAGGTCAGTTTACTGCAAAATCATTCTACACCACTTTGTTAGCGCATGAGGCTTCATCTTCAGGTATGTCTCCTACTTTCCCCTGGAAGAAACTGTGGAGAATGAATGACTGTCAACCAAGAATTCGAATGTTTGCTTGGTGTTTTCTTCATGGTGCCTTGGCTATTCGGAGTGCCATTGGGCGCTTTATATCTCACTGTATCCAACATTGCCCCTTTGTGGTATCCAACCTGAAACCATTGATTATTTATTTGTTCACTGCCCCATCACAAAATTGATTTTTCATGCTTCTCCATTGGGTTACCAGGTTACTGATCCAAATTTACGTATAACTGCATTACTTTCTCGTTGGATCAATAACCCTTAAAATGATACTCCATTCAAAATGGGATTATGTTTGCTATGGAGTTTGTGGAAAGCCCGAAATAGAGCTATTTTTGATAATAAGGAATTTTATATTTCAGCTGTTATCAATGAAGCAATGACAACTATTCTGATTTTTCTTTTGTGATTATAGGGGATACACCAGTTCAACTATCCGCCACTGATGATACCACCATTATTCAAGCTTGGAACCCTCCAATTGCATCGACTATCAAAATAAATGTTGATGGTGCAACTGGAACTCAACGCTCTGCTTGTTCTGCAATTGCTCGGGACTCATCTGGGTCCTACATGGGCTGTGGTACCCAATGCCTCCATCCTTGTTCTGCTGAGGAGGCGGAGGCTTCTGCATTTCGCCTTGGTGTCCAACTTGCACTCAAACATCACTTCCAGACTTGTATTATTGAAGGAGATGCAGTCAACATTGTTCGGTATATCAATGGCACTTCTCAAAGTATTCCATGGCGCATTCGAACAATTATCTTGGAAATACGTTCATTGATATCTTCTTTTAGAGAGATCTCTTTTGTCTCTGTTAGTAGAGTTTGCAATCATGCTGCTCACTCACTTGCTAAATTTGCTCTAGCTTCTCGCATTTCTGATTGGTGGTCTATCACTTTACCACCCCAATGTATCTCAAACTCCTTGTTAACTGACATTCCTGTTATCCCTTATGTCATGTTTAGATCGCGGGAATGGAATCACATTCCTAGGAATCACATTCCAGGAATGCTATTCCTGGGAATGAAATTCCCTTATTTTATGTTTGGTTCAACCAAGGATCGGAATATGATTCCTGCTACATTCCTATTCCAGTATTTGGTTCATGCAGGAATAGGAATCCAAAAAAGACTAATTTTTCCCTTATACCCCTTCCAAATGTGTACTATTAAAAACAAGCACGTAAACAAAAAATTAATTCATATTTTTCATAACAAGCATAGAAACAAAAATTCAATTCATATTTTTCATAACTTATATATATATATATATATAT
>MVGT01003037.1:146514-179324 GCA_002174775.1 Macleaya cordata
ATTAGAAAAAAAAAAAGGAGGCTGAGGTGTCTAAATATGGTTTGTGATTGTATTTGTAAATAATAAAAATATGTAAGGGTAAGATTGTCTTAAAAAATATCATGATTGATTCAGGGGGAATGGGAATAGCAATCCCACCTCCTCCTACGGGATTGCTATTCCCCCTAAATGGGAGAATCTTACATTCCCGGGAATGTGATTCCGACCTGATTCCGCGAACCAAACACAAGCTTGGAATCACATTCCTGGGAATGTGATTCCGTTCCTGCAATCCAAACATGATATTAATATAATCTTTTCCTGTGTTCTTACCAAAAAATCAAATCTATTGATTATATCAATTAACCAACTCATCTTTAGTAGTTTCAGATACAAATCTTATTTCAATTTGGTAATTCATGGGTTACGATATGGTGTAGCATATCATATCCACATCCAACAACTCAAAAGATTGGGACATATAAAATGTTCAACAAAAATTACTTCATTCTAATTGAGCTAATTAATAATCGAAATTTGGTGGATGGAGATCTTCTTCTTCGAGTGGAGATACTAAGATTGGTCAGGATAAGTTCTATGGTGGTATTTAATATTTTCGCATCTTTGGTTTAGTCTTAATTCTAATTTTGATTAATTTCTGGCATTAATTGGAGCCTGTCCATCCTTGTTTAATTTAATCTCTTTTAGCTAAAACTTTTCCTTCATAATGCTGATATTATGTAAATAAATAAAGCGTAATTGTTTTTTTTTTTTTTTTTTGTAAAATTTTTTATTGATGTCCCAATTAACCATAAGATTATCAAAATTAACATTCCTCAAACAATATTGTGAAGTTGCCCTGCTGAAGGTAACAACTAGTTTTACTGAAATAAATGAATTGTTCCCAACTTCTTTCTTTCCTTTCAAACAGGAGCAAATTCCCCTCCTCCTAGATCACGATCCAATAAAATGTAATTGTCCCGAATCATTAAAAATGTGATAATCTAAATAATCATTAATCTATCTAATTTTTCTCTATAGGCGCTGCAACCAATTAATCTAGTTGATCTAAACGGGTCTAACCATATAACACCCCACAGCTGACAATACAACACTGTTGATCAGCATAACACCCGACCCTGGTATTGCGTTTATGACGCGAGCAAAATTGTCTATACCATTCGTCACACTAACAATTCTGAAACATTCCATCAAGCAGTAGACTGGTGCTTTTTTCTAGGTACATATTGATCTCCGACTCTGAGACTAAGGCAGATATGTTCTCTCGGAACTCATCCTTTGCCACAATCAGCCTCGCCTGCGCCTTCTTCAATTCATCCTCTGCTACAATTACCTGTTTCTTTGCAACTCGTAAAGGCTGACCCTGCTCCTGTACTGCGGTCTTAAACTTTTGTATCCCGTAGAAAACTTTTTTAACATCTTCAAAGCGTTCTCGAAGCCACCTAACATTGAATTCAAGTTTCTCGGCCATCTTTATCTTATTCTCCCACAAGTCAATCATTTCAGCAGACACATCACATAAACAACATTGTTGCATATCCATAACAGAACTCATTAAATCGGCGACCAACCAGACTTGGCCAATATATGACGAGGCTGTTGGAACTTGGCTCGAAGCAATATGCCCATATTTCAACCAGATCTGTTTATATAATGAGGCCTGTGGTTTCATAACACTAAAGCCTCCGATGTCTTCAAATTTCTTATCAAGAACATCATCTTCGTGATGATGCCAGCCTCCTTCAAAGGGTTGACCAGCGCCTGGATACTCTGCTAACTGTAATTTTTGGGAGGCTTGTCCAGCAACGGCAGGTTCATTTATCTTACAATCCAGTTTGGTTAATTCCTTATCAAGCTCTGGCTCCGACCCCTTAATTAGATCCTTCTGTGTTATGGGTGTCACGACATTTACCGGCACTACCCTCGGCTGCAATTCTACCCCTGCTTGCGCACTTGACTCTGTCTGCACAATCGAAAAATTCAATATTACTTAAATAAGATCAAGGCGAGCGGAATATGTTCTAATTACTAATAGAAAGTAATATTAATCTTAATCAATTAAATTTTAACCTTTGTAGAATCATGTGTCGAGTTCTCCAGCAACCTCCAGGTAGAAACCATAACTTTAACAATACAAGTATCATTCACCAGATATCCTTTATGAGGATCATTGAATTCAGTAAGAGGCAAGAAGGGTTGAAAACCCCAACTACCTTTTGCAGTGAATTGGCGTTCTACATCTGCGCGTAAAATGCAAATAAATTGAAATAAGCTGTAATTGGATTACAAAAATAAACCACCGATATATACTCAAATACCTACATGTTTCATGTTATTAGAAATGGAAGAGAAGCCAACCTTGCCTAGTGTACATAAGAAAAATTGCGATCTTTAACAGTATTGTACTTATGCGGAGAAATTTCCTAAGAGTTATATATAACCATTCAACAAAAGATAATTACCGCGTTAATCCAAGTCAACGTAGTAGATTGCCAAAAAATATATTAGAACTATGAAATATAGCTAGTTTGTACGTGATCAATTAAAATTATACAGAAAACACGACGAATAAACCCACAGAACTACATATATTCGAACGAGTTCGTCCCCAAGATTTCTTAAGTAATGAAATAGGTAAAAAGTACTTATCAAAGTAGACAACATTTGATAATAGAACATACAAATTTAAAGAACAATACCATGTTTGAATGTCTTTTTGCTAAAGATTTGATTAACGAGTGCCAAACTGAACTCTGCATACGTCAATTTGGCTGAGTCATCATCATCCCTCTCAAGGTACAAAGATAAGTAATTCTCATTGCATTCCTTTGGATAAATCATCATCACCCGCCTAATAAAAAAAAACAACGCAAATTTTGAGGATTAAAAGTACAAATAACAAATTAAACCAAGTAGAGAGAATGATTAATATTGTAAGCAAATCAAACTAGTATAGAGGAGGATTAAGTACTCCAGTTTACATACCATTTACAACCGCCAACGACGAAAGTTTCAGAGTAATGTTGTTTAGTACTGTTCAACTTAGAAAAGTTCTCAATCCTCCAAACGAATTTCGAAGATGAAGGAGAAATCTCAACTTGCCCATTTTCCATTGATTGTTAACCTTCAATACGAAAAATATAAAAAAATTGCAAACCTAATATAAATTTCTGATGAAAACTGTTGTATTAATTATAACTCTTTTTACGTACAGAAATTGAGAACTGTAAAGTCTGTGATTAACTTTGCTAAATAGATGATACAATAAAAACAAACCAGAGCTCTTAGAAATTCTCAGCCACTAAATTCACAGATTAAATTTAGAGAGAGAAAGAAACCCACATCATCCACTTTTGATAAACTTTGTTTGATTGAGCATAGATTATCTTTCCAGTTATAAAAGTAGAAAAATAAAAAGTTATATCGAACTCTATTTCGAAACCCTAATTGAAGTTGAAAAAATTTGAAAAAATCCTAATGGAAAAGTACAGTAATAAATAACCAAAGAAAAAGAAAAAAAAAAAAAAACAAGGAGAGGGAAGAATAAACTTACAAGTAAAATAATACTACTACTTCCAAAGATGATTTTGCTTATTATTTTAGTATTCCATCCCATCACACATCCACTATTTAAATAAATAAATCTAATTTTAGACTTATGCTAGAAGTGCTAATAAGAAAAGAAAAGAAGTTTCCATTAAGTTTTAACTAGGCGGGGTTTCCAATTTGAAATCAGGTGGCATGTTTTTCTAAAAGGAGATTTTGCATAAGAGTCTTGCTACCCACGGACTCTCATGCAAAAAAGAGTCCCTTAAAGGAAAAGATTGATAAACCGAATTGCTCGCACATCCTCCAACATTTTTGTTATAGCACATTGCCCTTTGCCCAAGCGGTTGTGCATCTCTCCCATGTCTTAAAAGGTCTTGGGATCTAAACTTTTTGGGTGTGTAGTTCACCATTAAATTTCTCTCATGTAATTCTAGTAATAAATAAAAAAATATACATATATACATATATTGGCGGAGCCAAAAATTTTTTCTGGGTGGGGCACTTGGAGTGAAGTAAAAAAACAGTAATTTTAAACTTCTACATGTATTATGTGATTTACCTCTGTTATTTACTTATTCTTACACCTTGTTTACACTAGTTTGTGGGCTCACATGGATATGCTCCAAGGATTGTATTTTTGTTGGAGATGATCCCATCATCATGTAGATCATCTTCTCAAAATATCATGTCGTTTTGAATATTCCATCACTATCAAAAATTGATTCAAATATTAAGTTTCTTAAATCATCTATTTTTATCGTTAAAATTTAATTTTAACCAACTTTATAAGAGGTTAGAAGTTTCAGAAAGAAGTGAGTTTTTGTGAGGAGGATCTACATGGTAAGGAGATCATCCCCATGAAAAATCAGTACTTGAGTCATATTCATGTGCGGCCACAAACTAATGTAAACAAACTGTAAGAATAAGTAAACAAAAAATAAGGAATATAGCATGATATGTTATATGCAGCGTTAATCCAATTGTACTATTAAAAATATTTAGGTTTAGTTTACATAGAGCAAAAACTAAGCATAAAACTTAAATATCTTAGACAAATTATACTGGGCACTTAAAAGAATTTAAGCTATTACATATGAATTCCAAAACTTTTGGGTGGGGCACGTGCCCCACCCAACTGCTATGTGGCTCCGCCACTGTATATATATATATATATCTATTTATGTAGGTACTCTTTCATAGCCCGTTGGTGGTGGTGTCCATAGCCCTTAAGTGGCGGTTCCATTAGTGATGCTTTAATCCTGATCTAATGATGTTGGCGGTTTCAGTGTGCTTCTCACACACTTAATTTCGTGTATCTAGGCCTTAAAAATATGTATCTTGAATAATAGTTTTGTTCCTTCAAAAAAAAAACATTTTTCTTATAGCATAAGTCTGTGGAAGGGCAACTAAGCACATTTACCAAGTAAGCTAGTTGGCAACACTTTTTAGGACATGCTTATAGGATTTGATTCGTGAAAGATCTTTTCAAGATGGGAAGAGATCGGTTGACGTAGTATGGTAGTATGGTGTCCACATAGAAATGATCTGAGGGTTGATTTTTGTTGATAATGAAGATTGAAATAATCCTCATAAAAAATCAGATGATTTTTAAATTTTTAACCCTATCAAAAGTTGGTTTGCTATCAATGGTAAAATAGATGCCATTTTTATCCTTTATTTCTAATGTGGATGAGAACTTAGAATGGGGTGATTTTTGGGGAGAAATGAAGATGATCTCCAATGTACCCTGCAACTATGTGTAGTTTTATAAGTCAACTAATCCCTTCCCTTTAAATTTCATATTGGCTAAAATTGACTGGGCAATGGGCACGGGTTGGTGGGTCAAGACCGGTCAACCTTAAATCTGACTGGTTTCTTAAACTTCAAACCTTAATTAAGCTAAATAATTTAATATTTTTTTATATAAAATAAAGAATTACATGTTAGGGTCAATCGTAACCCTAACAAAATTCTTGAGTAATGGGTCAAGAATGCTCAACCCTAACCCGAACTTATTTACTAGCAGATCGAGTTAGGATAGGGTTTAACGGGTCGGGTTAGGGTACTTGCACCACTTCTTTTATTCTTACACTCAATTCACACCCGCCCAGCCTGTGGGGCCCACAGAAATGATCGAAGGGCTGATCTTTTAGTTGAACTACTCATCTTCATTTGGACCAGTTCCTCCGTGCACAATCGATCTACAGCGTTTTTTTGTTTTTTTCTAGAGTATTTGTGTACTCTTTAACGTCGACTATTGATCTTTAGTGCTCACAAAGTAGTGATTTTTCTTTCTTTTTTTCGTCGTCAGTAGCTGTTTCCATTTCCCATTTGGAGGCAATGGCAGTATTTACGGTTGTAATTCGGAAATGGCCATCATCATGAAAACAAAATATCCAAAAAAATTCGTATATTATAAAGTATAATTTTTCTTTCTTTTAGATGTGTTTTGCTAAAAATAAAATTAATGTTAAAATCCTATAAGCATTAAAAAGAAAAAAAAATGTTGGCCTTGTACCTAATTTATTTTTTTGGAAAAAATTGAGAAAAAATAAAGCTCAAATCCCTCGGCAGAAAAGCTATTTTCTGGAGTGTGTAGATTCACCAACGGGTCAATTGATGTAAATCACGTTAATCTTTTTTTTACCCCTTTTAAGAGCAAGAGTAGTGGGAATCTTAACTCCAATCTCTTAACTTATGGATCCATGGGTTTAGGGGTAGTAGGTGAATAGTGGGAAGAAAGGAAAGAACTAAGAGTTGGGAGATTATTTTGTGCGATCATCTAATTACTTCTGATACTTATTTATTCTAGCGATGAATTGATGATCGGCCCGACCATCAGATGATCGCACTGACTATCTACTACTCGCCCGACCATCTAATCATCACTCCTTTAAGGATTCACCAAATAGTGGAATGTTGCTTGGATATGATGTTTAAGGGATCCCACTTGCAAGCCATGGATCAATGGGTTTAGGGATCCCACTAAACTTGCTCTAATTTTGAAAAGGAAGGGGTGCAACGAAGCTTGGCCTTTTAAGAAAAAGTTCAGATGTGAAAAACTTCTTCTTACTATCCTAGGAAAACCTTGTAAAAAACTTGTATGAATAAGCATGTAGGCAGAAAATACTAGTCTATATTGAATACTAAAAAAAAAACATTATTTAGGAACGGTTTTAAACCATTCCAAAGGTCAACGGTCTAATCCAAATTTGTACATTTTGAAACAGTTTTAACCGTTCCTTACCTGTTCCAAAATTTGCATGATGAGAATGATGAAAAACTACCGGAACTACGTCTTGCAAGTTCCATCAGCCAATTTACCAACATGTGTATTGCCTCTCGGCCGAAGAATTGGATCAAGATTATTTCTCTGCTCAAGATCAGAAAATACAAACAATTAGGATCAAAATAGGGAAGAAAAAAGCTTGTTCAAGCTGCTTCATTGATATATATCCTGCCGCATTCGTCCAACACTTCATATTCTAATCCACCAATATCACTTCAGTCAATAAATATTGTTTTGGAAATTTTGCATATATCAATAGGTTCAATAGATCAACTAAATTAGGTATGATACGATGTGGATTTGTAATCGTATATGTTTTTTGCCCCAAGTTCTCTGTTTCACTGGGAGACCCCTGTAGTACTCTGTATCTTGTGTGTTACTGTGTTTCACACAGTTCTACTAGTACTTCTAGTTTGTGAAGATCGATTTCGGAGTACTTAGATTTCCCTCACCTTCTTACCTAATAAGTTAAGCTGGTTTTTTAGCCTAAGTTATCAAAACACTCGCCAAAAAAAAAAAAGAAAAGCAAACAAACTCCGGAAAAGCAATCAAGTCGGTGTCCATTTGTTAAGACAATTAAAAAGAATCAAACAAACAAAATCTTGAACAGCTGCTACCTGTTTGAAATAATCAATTAGAATACATTTAGACACAATCAATGGCTAAAAATCATTAATCTGACCAATCTTCTTTATGGGCGAAGTAAACAACAAATCTAGTGGAGAAAAAAGAGTGTAGGCCTTGTATATTACAAGTCATGCGCGCACCAGATTAGAAATCAATTACCAGGCTACACACATTTTTCGACCATCGGCTGGTTAATGTTTTGGCTCACCCCATTTCTCTACACACAAACCATGAAGCTAATTTGTAGAATAATTAGGATGTCTTGTAGAACCACATAAATTTCCTTCCTCTGGTGCACAATGTTTATCACATGGAGACACTGATTTGACTGTTCACAATACTACTACTACTTCCAGCAGTTGACCTAACTTCTTTTGATTAATATTCATGTCATTAACTTTTGTCAAGCCAATTTTATTGAGGAATTTACATGTAGAGCAGAAACATAGGAAAATGTATTGTTCACACTACAATGAATTGTTACACACTCATTGGAATATGGAGGTGGTAGGCACGCCAATGCAGGTCTTGGTCACCAAACTCAAGATGTTCCGTATGAAGCTCAAATCTTGGAACATTCATACTTTTGGTAATGTTCACCAAAATCTTCGCACTCTAGAAAACAAGATTCTCTCCGCTGAGACCTCCCTTGAGAATGGTTGGGATGAGGATACAGGCATAGATCTCAATAGATGTAAGGCCTTATATAAGAAAACTCTTCTTCAAGAATCTATTTTCTACAAACAGAAATCAGGTGTTCAGTGGCTTGAGGAAGGTGAAGACAACATTAGGTTCTTTCATATGGTAGCCAAAGTTAGACGGAGCAGAAATAATATATCTGGGCTCTACCTGCTGAATGGAGAATGGTCAGAGGATCTGGGTCTGCTCCATAAGGACGCCATTGCCTACTTCTCGTCCATTCTCTCCTCCGAGGGTTGTCTTCCCCAAGATGACCTGCTTGCTCTTATCCCCACCTCCCTGACCGAAGAAAATAATATTTATCTCCTTCAATGCCCTGACGAGGACGAAGTGAAGCAATAGGTTTTCAGCATCCCTGCAGACAGCGCCCCTGGCCCCGATGGTTTTTTGGCCTCCTTCTTTCAGAATGGTTGGGAGGTGGTTAAGACTGATCTTATCGCGGCGGCCCAGGAGTTTTTTAAAGGGGGGTCTCTCCCTAGGTCATTAAGCTCAAATTACATTACCCTGATCCCAAAGGTTGACACCCCTCTCCACTTCTCGGACTTCCGGCCTATAAGCCTGTGTAATGTGGCATATAAGATCTTCAGTAAAATCCTATGCATGCGTATCTCTCGGCTCCTCCCTCAGTTAATCTCTAAGGAACAAGGGGCATTCGTCAAAGGTAGAAGTATCCTTGAAAATATTGCTCTGACTCAAGAGATGGCCCATTCTCTGAGTAAGAAGGTTTTTGGAGGAAATGTGATCATAAAACTTGACATGGCCAAAGCATACGACCAGGTTGAATGGTCTTTCCTCATGGCAGTCCTCCAGAGGTTTGGTTTCAATACTTCGGTTATCGAGATTATTAAGGCATGTGTCTCCCGGTGCTTCTACTCCGTCGTTCTTCAAGGGGTCTACGACGGATATTTTGAGTCCACTAGGGGATTGAGACAAGGAGACCCCCTCTCTCCTATTCTCTTCATTCTTTGTTCTAAAGTTTTAAGCAGGGGTTTGGCAGATGCCTTTCACACTGGGAAGATTGCGACTTACCACACCCCGCGACCATGCGCCCCTATCACCCACCGTCTTTATGCGGATGATACCATCATTTTCCTCAATGGTAGAGAATCTTCGATTCAGGGGTGCATGGATTTCCTAGATAGATATGGAAGGTGCTCTGGCCAGAAGATTAATGTAGACAAAAGCTCCTTTATGATGCACTCTAAGACCCAAGCCCCTCTGAATAACTCTATTGTGCAGATGACTGGCTATCAACGCAAGTCTAAGTGTATGGTTTATCTTGGTGCCCCGATCTGTGATGGCCGTGTCAAGGTTATCTACTTTGACGACCTGCTTACCAAGATTCGGAGTAAGATGGCCGGTTAGAAAGCTAATTTCCTAACCCAAGGAGGAAAACTCATTATGGTCCGTCATGTTCTCGCTAGTATGTCTATTTATCTGTTGTCGGCTATTGTTGTGCCCAAAAAGGTTGTTGCTATGGTAAATACCATGATTGCCAACTTCTTTTGGGGCTTTTATGAAGGGAAGGTTAAACGCAAGTGGGTGTCCTGGCAAAGCGTTAGCAGGCCTATCGAGGAAGGTGGTCTAGGGGTCTGTAGCCTTGATGAAGTCGCCCGGTGCTTAAGGCTCAAGAGTCTCTGGAACGTCATCTCTAACAACTCCATCTGGGCGTCTTTCATTTGCAGTAAATACCATATCAATACTAATAACATATCCAACTATGTGGCTCCTCCAACGGCTTCTAAGTTCTGGAAAGAGTGTGCTACTCTCATTCCAGAGCTAGTGAGCAACTCTACTTGGAAGGTGGGAGAGGGTGATATGAGTTTCTTGTATAAGAACTGGAGCTGTACTGGCACCTTGGTTGACACTTTTAGCGATGTGGCTAACCCAGGTAGGATCTCGCTTAAGGATGCCGTTGAGACCAACTTCATGGTTCTTGGCATCTCGGATACCACCACCACCCATATTCAGGGCATGTATAATGCTCGGATCATGGCAGATTCTGACACTCGTCTATGGCTTCACACCTCTGATGGTCTTTTTACGACGGACTCTGCATTCAGGCATCTGCATATAGCCGTCACATTTTGCCCTTTTGTGAGGTTTTACTGGGTTAAATTTATTCCCAAGAAGATGTCCGTCATGTTTTGGCGTTTTCTTCGGAACGCGATCCCTGTTGATGTTAGAATCAAGGAATGCGCTATTAAACTAACCTCAGGGTATGTTTGTTGTGCCCGTAGGAATATCGAATCTATGGACCACCTCTTTTTTAGGAGTGAGGTTGCCACCTATCTTTGGGACCGTTTTGGTGCTATTTTTGGCATTCACCGTCTGAATTACTCTTGTCTCAAAGACATCATCTGGGCATGGTTCAATATGGCCCCCAGGGGCTCCCAGATGGGGAAATTGGCCACTCTCACCCCTTTGGCCATTATTTAGGAGATTTGGCTCGAACGCAACCGTCGAAGACATGATGAGAACCCATCGCCTCTACCGTCTGTTTACTTCAGGGTTATAAGATGGATTCGCGACATCAATCCTATCCTGAGAGTCAATACCCGCAGCCCCAGCAGCCTGCAAAGCATTCTTGTTGCTTGTTGTGTGTCGCCAATTACGATCCGTTGTAAGCCTACTCTTGTGCTTCGTTGGTCGCGCCCCCCTCCAGGTTACTTTATCCTCAACACCGATGGTGCCTCCTCCACTATTAGGGCGGCCACTGGAGGAGGGGTGATCTGTAACGATCAGGGCAGGATTATTGCGGCCTTCTACAGCTCATATGGGCAAGGCACCAATAATCTAGCAGAATCGCGCGCGCTACTTGATGGTCTTGCTATGTGTCGACAACTTGGTATTTCAAGAATCCTGGTCAATGTAGACTCTAAGCTAGTGGTGTCTTGGTTTCAGAACAAGTGTCAGGTACCATGGACTCTTCTTCACTGGTGGCATAAGATTAGAGAGTTAGCCGAAGGGCTGGACATCACCGTTGTTCATGTCTATAGAGAGCTTAATACCTTGGCAGATTTTATGGCCTCCCTCGGATGCGAAAGTAATATTGACCGTCTTTTTCTATTCCCGACCCGTTTGGAGGGGCTCGCTCGCCTTGATAGAATCGGGATACCTTATGTCTGGACCAGTTAGGTCCAGATTTGTTAGGTCGTTTTATTTCTCTTCCTCTCCTTGCCCCTTCGCTTGAGGTAAGGCTGGAATGGAGGTGTATGACTCCTTGTCCCCCTATTTTGGTAAGGTTGGAGCCTATGTCCCCTTTCCTGCAGGTATTTTTCCTTTCGTTGTATTAGGATTGGGGAGGTCTAGGTCTATGTCCCCCTCTCGCCATGATCTTTTTCTATGATTAATAAATTCTCCCTCGCTCCGCCGAGGTTCCAAAAAAATAAAAAGTATTGTTCACACTACAGAAACCCCTCAAACAGTAAATTGCTACCTTTTCCTAGATTCATTTGCCTCTCAGAAAGCAAGGGACTAATCATAGTCTCTAAAGCCGACAGGTTCTCTTGCACTTTCTTCAACTCATCCTTCGCCATGATCAACTGCGCCATTGCAACCTGTAAAGACTTATCCTGCTCCGTTATGTGGTCTTAAGCTTCTGCTCCCCATAGAAATATTTTTTTATATCTTCAAAGCGCTCTCGGAGCCACTTGATGTTGAATTCAAGCTTCTCTCCCATCTTTATCTTATTCTCCCATGAGTCAATGTTAGTGTGTGTAAAACACCCTAGAACTCACTTTGTAATTTTATCAAACACCCCCAATGAGCAAAACCCAAGATCTTACTTGTATGATGTCAAACCAAGATGAAACCAACCACAATCACCACAACAACAAAAGTAGATGCAAGACAAAGAGAATATAAACAAAAAACAAGCAAACAACCACAAGACAACGATTTACGTTGTTCACCCCAAATCGGGCTACATCCACGGAGAGATGGTGATTTCACTAGTGAAAAGAACAACAAGTTGATACAAGGATTCTCACCTCTATCCTTTAGTTTCTTCCCTCCAACTAGATCTCAATCTCAAGCTCCAACTCTCAACCCTAGGGTTCTCCAAGATAACCTCTCAAGAACACCTCCTTCTAAAGAGAAAAGACTTTCTCTCTCTAGAAAACTCTCCGTCTCTATCTCTCAAGAGAAAAAATATAACTCTACACTAAAACCCTTACTAGAAGTGGCTTTAAGTATTGGACCCATATAACTTAAGTAATGGGTCGGGTCGGTTTTGAGCCAACCCCCAACAATCTCCACCTTGGGGAAAAACCTACTGACCCCAAGAAGAATGCCAACCATGTGTATATAACACCATTCCTTTTGGTGGAAATTCCACCTACCAAAATACCTCCACCTCGATGAGAACTCTCTCATCTCCAATGCACCTTAAGTGGGAAGGTGCCTACAAACCTCAATAAGAAATGAGATTAAGCAAGTTCAAGCAATGCTCAAACTTGTCTCTGGCTACTGGCTTTGTGAGAAAATCTACTGCATTCTAATTTGTATGCACCTTCTCAACCTTGATTTCTCCTGAATCAGCCCAGTCACGAATCCTGTGATACCGAACCTCAATGTGCTTCGTTCTAGTATGAAACACATGATTCCTTGCCAAACAAATGACACTTTGGCTATCACATTGTACTGTCATGCATTTCTGCTTTAGACCCAATTCATCAAGTAGCCCTTTCAACCAAATAGCTTCCTTAGAAGCTTCTGCTAATGCCATATATTCTGCTTCTGTTGTAGACAAGGCAGTTGTACATTGTAACATAGATCTCCAACTAACCGGTCCACCAACACATGTAAAGACATACCCTGTGGTGGACCTCCTCTTGTCTAAATCTCCTGCATAATCAGAATCAACAAATCCCATGATGGATGCTTCCCCTGTTCTTCTTTCAAACTTAATCCCCACATCTTTAGTACCTTTCAAATACCTTAGAATCCACTTAACTGCATTCCAATGCTCCTTTCCTGGATTCGCTATATACTTGGAAACCACACTAACTACTTGTGAGAGATCGGGCCTGGTACATACCATAGTATACTTCAAACAACCCACCGCACTTGCATACGGTGTATTTTCTATCTTTTCTACTTCAACATCTGTAGATAGGCAAGCAAAATGTGGAGCAAGAGGAGTAGATACTGCTTTAGCATTGTTCATGTTAAACTTTTCAAGTACTTTCTCAATGTACCTCTTTTGTGTCAACCACAGCTTGCCAATATTTTAATCCATCTTTATTTCCATACCTAAAATCTTGGTGGCTGCTCTAAGATCTTTCATGTCAAACTCTTTACTCAATAACCTTTTGAGTTCCTTCACCTTTGACATATCTCGACAAGCAATAAGCATGTCGTCCACATACAACATCAAAATAATAAAGTCACTATCATCAAATCTATGTGTATAAACACAACAATCATACTCACAACGATTTTAGCTAATTTTTTACATATAGGAGTCGAAGCGTTTGTACCACTGCCTTGGAGATTGCTTTAGACCATATAGTGACTTCTTCAACCTACAAACTAGATTTTCCTTTCCCACTTCTAAGAACCCTTCCGGCTGAGCCATATAAATGTCTTCTTTCAGATCCCCATTGATACGGTAAAAAGTGTATCACTTAAATCCTTGCACTAAGTAAGATCGTTATTGAGTATAGTTGTAAGCAAGGGTCATTCCCGCAGAAGATTGTTCCTAATTTATAAGTTATCGACACAAGACCAACTAAAACTAACTAGAGATTAAAAATAAAATTCAAAAACCTACTTAAACTAAATAAAAATAACTAAGACTATATAAACACACTAAAGACACACTAAACACGTTGCACGTAAAATTGGGGGGGGGATTGGCTTTGAATTGATATGTAAACAAATTAAAGGAAAATAACTAGCTAAATTCTAATCTAAGAAAAACAGAATTTAAAAGGTTAAGAATATATGATGAGAAATATGGTTAAGAGATCATTCGCCACCACTAAACATGATTAATAGTTAATGATTAGAATTATCTTTCACTCTCTTTCGAAATTAATAACCCTAAGACAATCACAAGCTCGATTATCTCGATTCGTCTCCACTTTGTCGTTGAGCAAAACAAGCTCTTCACTCAATCTCTTTCCATCAAACAACCTAGAACAAGCTCTCTAAGTTTAATTTAATGAAAGCAATAATCCACAAAAGACATAGGTTAAATCAAGCAACAAACACACAAGCTCGGTTTATTTAACTTGAGTAATATTCCACTTGCAATCAAACGAAAATATCCCATAATCATTGACGACAATTCACTACTTTGGTTTAGAAATCTTGACAAAACGAATCAAAAAACTAAACTAGCAATTAAATCACTATCACATTCATCTAGTTGCGCACCTAAACAAACGAGACAGCAATTCATAAACAATAATAATAGTGAAATATGACAATTTCAAAAGAGAGATGAAAGGAAAATTCTGAATTTAATTAGTTGTTAACCATGTTTAGGGTTTTGAATTCACCCTTAACCAACTAAAGAAATCAGCTACACATACTTAAAAGATTCACAAACAAATTCATCTTGAAAACTAATTAAAAAGCAAGGGAAAGAGAGGGTTTATGAGTTTGCAAACAATGGTGCTGTCCCGTATTGCGTTGTCCCTGTTTTGAGCGTGAATAACCAGCAACAATCTCCCTGTTTTGTGCTGATTTGGAGTGAAGAAGAAGCAGGGCAGCAGCGGCACAGCAACGACACAGCAGCACAGCACAGCAATGACACAGCAGCGACACAACAGCAGCGACACAGCAATGACACAACAGCAGCGGCACAGCAGCAACAGCACCTGGTTTGGCGTTGGAAGAGGAAGAAGAAACAAACGGCAGCAGCACTTCTCTCTTGTGCGTCACAGCAACACCAGGCAGCAGCCTGTATAAAAGAGCAGAGGAAGAAAAAAACGACAGCACAGCCTTACCTTGTGCATTTTAAAAACCCAAGAGAGACCCCAAGAAAAACAAGCAGCTGCTTCTCTTTTTTAAATACCCTAACAACTTGTTTTAACCGACCTAAAAAACTTCTGCTCCTTTGTACGTGAAGGAGTAGAAAAACAAAAAGAAACAGCAACTTTTTTTTATGTTATTTGTGAAAAGAACCAAAAACAAACAGCTGCTTCTAAAAAAAGAAAACCCAGCAGCTGTTTCTAAAAAAACAAATACTAAACTCTTTTCAAAAAGAAACCTAGACTTTCTTTTTTTTTTTCTCTTCAAACACCTCTCTTGTTTAAAACATCTCTGCCGACTTTTTTTTTTAGAAACAAGCAGCTGCTTGTTTCTTCTCTTATTTTATTTTTTTGAAAGAAAATAAAACAAATACCTATAGTAACCTATTCAGCCTACTTCCCTAAAACAACCAGCTACTTGGATTATTTAAACCAACATAAATTCCCTACTTACAAATTTGGAACCTAATTTTAAAGTGTTATGGCTGGTGGGTCCCACTTCAAGGGAATTACTAAACAAAACAAACAAAATCTGTTTTCTTCTTTGAACATGCAAGTGCCATTATCAATTATGCTGGTGCCTTTATCAATTATGGTGATTTTAACACGTTTTGACCGCTCCACTCATATTCTCTGCACACAACCAAAATACACTTAATTAATTCAAATAGAATACAATAATTAACTAACTAATGTAAATATAGAGGTAGTAAATATAATATATTTGTGCTTATCACCCATGAAGAAAAGCAGTCTTCATATCAAGCTGTTCTAACTCCATATCATATTGTGCTACTAAAGATAACAACACCCTGATCGAAGTGTGTTTCACTACAGGAGAAAAAATCTCATCATAGTCTATCCCCTCCTTCTATGAAAATCCCTTGGCAACTAACCTTGCCGTAAACTTTGGTGCTTCATTCTCATGTATGCCTTCTTTCTTCCTAAACACCCACTTGCAACCAACTAGCTTCCTCTCTTTGGGTTTAGGAACCAACTCCCACACAGAATTTTTATCAAGAGACTCCATCTCTCCCATCATAGCACCCATCCAGCTTTCTTTCTGTTTGCTAGCAATTGCTTCTTTGTAAGTAGTTGGATCACCTTCACTTATCACAAATGCATAGTGCACTTCATCTTCCCATCCAAGCCTTTGAGGAGGCTTGATATTTCTCCTTGGCCTTGATTGTGCTATACTTCTTGGTTCTTTATGAACCTCTTCTTCTTGTTCTTCCTCACCACTTAATGTACCGACTTCTTCAAGCTGCCCTTAGGTTTCTTTATGTACGGTAACCTTCCCTGTGATAGGAAATTCTGTAATAACTATTTTCTCACCATCAGCTTTCTTGGAATCTTCCTGAACCATAGACTTTTCATCAAAGACTACATCCTTACTTAGAATCTTTTTCTTGTGTTCAAGATCCCATAACTTGTAGCCTTTCACTCCCTTTTCGAAACCCAAGAATATGACTTCGAGTGATTTAGGACTTAGCTTATTCCTTTCATCACTAGGAATAAGAGCATATGCCTTGCAACCAAAAACCTTCAAATTTGAGTAGTCAACTTTATTTCATGTCCATACTTCTTCAGCACATTTGAATTCCAACAACTTAGATGGTGACCTATTAACCAAATAACATGCATGATTAACTGCTTCTGCCCAAAACATTTCAGGCAACCCTGCATTTGACCTCATGCACCTAGCTCTCTCCATGAGAGTCCTATTCATCCTCTCAGCTGCACCGTTCTGCTGAGGAGTTTTCTTCACAGTGAAATGCCTTGTAATCCCTTCTTGCTTGCGGAAATTTAAGAATTTACCATCTTTATATTCAGTACCATTGTTACTTTTTAGACACTTGATTTTTCTCCCTGTCTGATTTTCTACCTCTGTCTTCCATTCCTTGAATCTATCAAAGACGTCTGACTTATGCTTCATGAAGTATACCCAGACCTTCCTAGAAAAATCATCCATGAACTTGAGAAAGCAATGAGCTCCACCATTTGAGTTTGTTTGTGACGGCCCCCATACATCTGAGTGAATGTAATCAAGTACTCCTTTGCTTTTAATTCCTTTCCCTGCAACATTGAAGGCTACCCTGCTTTGCTTTCCTAACACACAAAATTTGCAAAATTCCAGTTTGCAAACACTTACACCCTTCAAAAACTATCGCTTGTGTAATTCTTGCATTGCTCTCTCACTCATGTGCCCTAGCCTCAAATGCCAAAGCTGTGAGTCATTTGTACCGGCAGGATCTTCTGCTGATACAGCAACTCCACCTACAACTATGTTCCCAGAAAGCTTATACAAATTGTTAGGAAGTTTTGTTCCCTTCATAATCATTCTAATCCCATCTGACACTTTAATTCCTCCACCCTTTGATTTGAAAGTATACCCATTTGTATCCAAAGTGCCCAGAGAGATTAAATTTTTCTTTAGTGCAGGAACATGCCTCACACTACCCAAAGTCCTAACGATTCCATCATACATCTTGATCTTCACTGTACCTATTCCAATCACCTTGCATGCTGAATTGTTTCCCATGAGCACATCACCACCATCACTAGGTTCATAGGAGTCAAACCAATCTCTATTTGCACACATATGAAATGTACAACCAGAATCTAAAATCTATGTACTATTAGAGGGATTACCTGAAGACACCGTGAGGAGCTCTCCATCACTATCAGATGCAACACTTGCTGAAGCATTGTTCTCTGTCTTCTTTCCTTCCTTGCTAGCTTTGTATTTGTAGCAATCTCTTTTATAATGACCTTTCTTCCCACAAAAATAGCAATCTGAGTCTTTCTTACTCCTGGATTTAGATCTTGAATTTTTCCTTTCAACCCTCTTACTCCTATCTTTTTCTCGGCCCCTGTCATTTGACCCATTTATAATGAGTCCTTCTCCATGACTATCATCATCCCTCTTGTTCATCTTCACATGGGCTATGATGTTTTGAGCAACCTCTTCCAAGCCAAGAGTCTCCTTGCCAAACATAATGGTAGTACGAAAATGCTTGAATGAACTAGGCAACAACCTTAACAAAAGAAGTGCCTTATCTTCATCCTCAAATTTGACATCAACTTTTAGCACATCACTAAAACACCGGTTAAAGCCATTTAAATGCTCCATGATGTCTCCTCCTTCTTCCATCCTTAAACCATACAATTGATCTTTCCAGAACAATTTATTTGTCATTGTCTTTCCCATGTATAGATTTTGTAATTTATCCCATGTTCCCTTTGCCGTTGTCTCTCCAATAACATTGTACATGACCTCATCGGCTACATGTAACTAAATGGAGCTTAAAGCCCTCAAATCCAACTTCTCCCATTAGGCATTAGTCATCTCCTTTGGTTTGTGATCAATACCCAAAATTAGTGAATGGAGATCTTGTTGGATAAGAATGTTCCCCATCTTCCTTTGCCATAGTGTGAAATTACCTTTCCCATCAAAAGGCTTCAACTCTACCTTGACACCTTCGATTGAAGTTGTTTCCCTTTCCGACATCTCAAAGAATACCTCCAAATACCTCGGAGCTTTGATACCAAATGTTAGTGTGTGAAAAACACCCTTGAACTCACTTAGTAATTTTATCAAACACCTTGTGAGCACAAACCCAAGATCTTACTTGTATGATGTCAAACTAAGATGAAACCAACCACAATCACCACAACAACAAAAGTAGATGCAAAACAAAGAGAATATAAAAAAACAAGTAAACAACCACAAGACAACGATTTACATGGTTCACCCCAAATCGGGCTACATCCACAGAGAGATGGTGATTTCAATAGTGAAAGGAACAAGTTGATACAAGGATTCTCACCTCTATCCTTTAGTTTCTTCCCTCCAACTAGATCTCAATCTCAAGCTCCAACTCTTAACCCTAGGGTTCTCCAAGATAACCTCTCAAGAACACCTCCTTCTAAAGAGAAAAGACTTTCTCTCTCTAGAAAACTCTCCCTCTCTATCTCTCAAGATAAGAAATATAACTCTACACTAAAACCCTTACTAGAAGTGGTTTTAAGTAGTGGACCCATATAACTTAAGTAATGGGTCGGGTCGATTTTGACCCAACCCCCAACAATCAATCATTGCAGAAGTTACCTCATCAAGTCGGCAGTTATGCATATCCAAAACGGAAGTCATAATTTTAGTCAACAACATGACTTGAAGGGAATATGAGGCTTTTAGAACACGGCTCGAAGCAATATGCCCATATTTCAACCAGATTTTTTTGTATAACGGCGCTTGTGTTTTCAGAATATTGAAGCCTCCGATATCTTCTAATTTCTCATCAAGAATGCTTTTGCAATGTAACCCGTCTTCAAACAGTTGACCGACTCCTGGATACTTAGGCAAGGGTACTATTTCACTTGATTGTGTTGTCGGAGCACTCTCCGTCACCTCGTCTGGTGTTAGTGTTGCACATTCTACTAGTGTTGTAGGCTCTGTTACTTTCTGTGCTAATTGTACTTTTGCGGAAGCTACTGCCACAACCACAGGTTTATTACTTTTCCCATCTAGTTTGGTTCTCGTGTCAGGCGCTATCACTGACGCCGTGACTAGATCCTTTTCTGCAAGGGGAGGTGCATTGACATCAATGAGCACCCCCACATGTTGCTCTTTTTCCATTGACTTAGCTGAGAACACGTGAAATACACAATCAACAAATATACATATATTACTTGGAAAAAGATCAAGGGAATAATTAGTTAAAGTAAAAGAACCTCAAACCAAATCCTAACCATTTCAGAGTCGTATGTTGATTTCTCCATTACCCTACATAAAACAATCTCTGCTTCAACAACACAAGTATCATTCACGATATATCCTCTACTAGGATCGTTTAGATCACTAAGAGGCATGAACGATGTAAAACCCCAATCACTTTGCCTTGCCAAGAATTGGTGTTGCGTATCTGCAAAATGTAGAAAGGTTGGAAGTTAACACTAGATTACAAGATGTGCCACCAAAACTCAAATATTCACATGTTTCTTGTCATTATGACATGCATGGGATACAAGCAAATCTTGCATTGTAAACATAAAGAAGTAGTGATATCTTAAACAATATCAAAGTATTCGGCTCATAAATGGAAATCTCATAAGAGTAATAACGGTACAACAAACATATATAATAGTCAATATTCCTACTAAACATAATAGATTGCCTATATAGTACACAAGAACTCTGAACTAGCTTAAAGTTTGTACATAAGGCACATAAATCATGAAATGGTGAATGAACATTTCCACCACTACAAGAAGTGTGAAAAGAGGGGCAAAAATAAAAGGAAAAGTAAAGACACCATTTTTCACTAATCTGAGAGAAAGATGTATGGAGTTATTATGTGATTCCTAAAACCTATAGCATCGTTTGGCGTCGCGTAAAGGGTAGTTACAAAAAAAAACAGAACTGCAAACATAAGAATGAGCTCTTCTTCCCCAAGCTTTCCTAAGTAAATGAAAAGGGGGCAAAACAGAAACAAAGAGGAAGATATATATATATATACCTTTTCTCACTGTGTCATCGTTACGGATTTGATTAATTACCACCAAATTGAACTCAACATAAGGCAAATTCTCCAGGTCCACAATATCCAGGTACACTGATAAGTGTTTCCCTTTGTTTCCCTTTGGAAAAATCCCTCTCCTTATGAAAACATTGCAAATTTTTTAGGATTTAAAGAAGCTACAAATAACATAATCAATCAAGTAGAATGAATTGTTATCTAATAACCAAATCCAAATACACAAAGAGGGAAGAAAGTAATAAGTCCTAAAAACATACCATTTATGAGAACCCACCATGAAAACATCAGAGTAAAGTTTTTCAAAGTTCAACCTAGAAAAGTTTTCAATCCTCCAAATGAATTTCGAAGTTAGAGAAAGCTCGACTGACTGATTTTCCATTGGCTGTGAACCTTCTTCAAATGTGATAAATAAAAAATGCAGAACTAGATTTTTCTTTAGCTTTTATTTAAGCAAACATAGGCATATCATTCTCCATTTATAAATTACTCGACTTTAATTATGATGAGATAGAGTGTTGACCCAACTAGAAACTGTTGGGGTTATGCCCTAAAAACAATGTTTACGACATTTATGAGTTTAATAAATGGTTTATTAATTCTGTTTAACATGCATATATAGTGAGTATAATATGACAAAATGAATTAATTGTATGAAGTATGTTCATACAAGGAGAGGTTTAATTCATCAATGTTGGTTCGTAGTCTATTCAAAGACTATAACACAAAGGATGATTATGTTATATAATATGATGTATCTCCATCACAGGAGTGTTGACTCCTAATCCTGTGTTAATGTAATTAAATTACATTGAACAGGTCAAATGATGATTATCATTGTTTGTTGTCAGTTAACAATAATGATCATCAAAATTACTGTTATAGTAATTGGTCCTTAATTCTGAGAATTAACATATAACCTACATAAGAGTAGTGACCATTTTGTTTTAATAATCAGTGAGGTCAGAAACGAAAACGTGATCCAATATTCTGAGTAAGATGGATGGTCATTTATTCCATAGTAGGAATAAGTTAGTTCAATATGGAGTCCACATAAAATGACGTTCACCTGGATTACCTTGTAGGTTCTGATGATCTAGACTGGCCAGTAGTCTCCTAAATTGTTTGGGAGATTTATTAGATCATTAGGAACTATTGCATGGATGATGGTCAGAGTCAGAATCTGTAAATTCACCCTAGGCACTGACAAGTAAAGCCAGGGACGTTTACGAACGTCGGAAAATAGTGGAGGGACTTAATTGCGGTAATAACAGTAGAAGGGTTCCTTTTTAAATATCCACACTTTATGGAGGGTTCAGTTACAAATATTTGGTGGAGTTATTTGTAATTAAAATATTTAATTTCTATTTTATGTGAGACACAAAGTTTAGAAGTTTAAATATTTAAAAGCCTAAAAGTGTGGGACCCACTTAGACCTAATTGGACTTAGCATAAGATAGGGATTAGGGACCTCTCTGTATATATAGAGAGAGAGGGGCATTTTTCTATAGCCCATCCATATGAGAAAAACGCCACTTTTTCTCCCCTCCCTATTTTGTGTGTGTTCCAGTTATTTCAAAGTTGTGAGAAAAGAAACCCTAGTTCCTTAGTTAAACAGTGTGCAGATTTTTCATCAACTGGAGCAAAAGACTGACGATCCAATCCAGTAGATCTATTCGTGGGGTCATCATTAGCTAACAGCGAAGTTTTGAGGCTACAGTTCACGCTTCAAAGGTAAGATTTTCATCCTATTCCATTCAGATCCCATTAACAGTTGGACGTTCTATTAGGAATCGATTAATGTTTTTTAAACCTTTAATTTTCCGCTGCGTTTTTAACTGGAATAATCGATTCCCAACAGAAACCCTAGACGAGAACTTGATAAAAGGATATATTGTTGCATTTTTACTCTTTAACAACTTTTCAAATTCAGATTTTGTTAACAAACTCGTATCTTGTTGTATCTTTTTGTAACCTACTTCTTAGAATTTACAACTCTCTCAGAATGAGGGACATACCTTGGTCCCTTGCATGTGAAAATCCCACAAGTAAAGGCCATGGGTATAAAATTATGTACAATTAATCCTTTTGTTTGTAAGAAGACAAAAACACCCTTGAAACTAAGTAACCTAGAACCGTTGTAGGGAGGTGACACTCCTACGCTTTGCCCACGGTTCCGCTCTGAAGTAGGGGTGTCAATGGGTACCAAAATACCCGGAATCGAACCAGTACCGAAATCGTTTATTGTGGTTCCGAGACTTCATTTTGTGGATCCGGTTAATTTCGGATCCATTTAAGATCTACTCGTTTTTTATTCGTTTAATTTCGGATCCACCCACTGAGTACCAGTGGGTACCCATTCTGTATAATTTTTATAATTTTATAGTTTAATCTACTATTATACAACAAATTTTTAACTTTTTTTTAATTAAAAAAGAAAATAAAAGAAACCAATGACTATTATACAACAAATTTTGTAATAAAACTAATTTTATAATTGAATAGAATACAAAATACAAAATACAAATACTTTTCATCTGAAAAAAAGTAAAAAAAAAAATTAAACAATGGGTATCGGGTAGACCTAGCAAACGGGTCGGGTTAGGGTTGGCGGATAGGCGGGTTAAAAGACTCAACTCTAGCCCTAACCCGTTTATTAATCGGGCCAATTTTTTCAACCTTAACCCTAGCTTGAGTAACCCAAACCCTAACTCTACTAACTCTAATAATATTAAAAATAATATATTAATTAGTATATATCAAATAATTTAAAGTGGAAGTCAAAAAAATTTAAAATTTTTTTATTTTTAATTAAAAAATGTGAAAGTTTAAAGATAAAAGTCAAAAAGTAGATTTTAAAAAATAATATAAAGAATAATCAAAGAAACAATATTAATGATTTTAAAACTTTTTGCAAAATTTAAAATTTCTAATAAAAATGGCGAGTTGGCGGGTTGGGTTAGACGGGCCAACCCTAAATTTCAACAGGTTGAAATATGTCAACGATAACCCGGCCCATTTAACTATCGAACTGACTTCGGGCCGGGTTATACGGGTCATCGGGTTAGGGTCGGTCCAACGAGTTAGAGCCAATTTTGCCAGGTTTATCGGGTACCCGCGGATCCTAGCAGTACCGAATCCAGAACCATCAATTAAGGTTTCAGAATTGGAACCGGTAGGATCCGGAACTGCCTTCATATTAACGGGATCGATCTGGAACCTCTAGGATCCGATCCGAAACCGTCCCGTTGACACCCCTACTCTCAGGCGCTCCTGCTCCACGCTCGGGTAACTTAGCCTTGGAATATCTATTATGTAACACTAGCCCACCACACATGCTCTACGTGCGTGTGGATTGACGTTTTAACAACAAACTCACTTTGATCCTTCACACGCGTGTGTAATTTGGCAAACCCACCTCTAGACCACGGCGCGCCTAAGATCATCACTACAAAAAAAAAAAATCAGCCCTTGTGTAAGAATAAAATGGATATTAGGAAGGCAATGAAATAGATACCACCTTGTATTTTTTATGAACAACGTTGCTCCATCTTTCCCCTCTTCAAAACTCTGTTTTATTTTAGGGTTTTTTTTTACGAAAGACTGAGCAAGAAGTTAGAACTTGAGTAAGATCAAACTTGCTCTGTGGTACAGTGGTTCTGAGGAAGGTGCTAAATTTTTATTTCTATTTACAAAAAGTAATTATTTACTAGAGAAAAAAGTGGGATTATTGCTAAAATTACTCTTTGTTCGCTCCAATTTGTTTTATTTTTTATTTATGCTCAAAGATTTAATATTGATTCGTGAGAAGAGGAATAAATTGATAATAAGAAAATAAAGAGAATTGAATTCTAAGGCAATCTGCCAATATTCCTTATTTAACGTATAAATAGGGTTACTGTACTATATTTGACAGTGAGTCAACTCGTCTGACTCATATATGGTTGAATCTGGGTCGATAATTGGCATCACATTTTGTTAAAAAAGTTTTTCTATTAAAAAAATTTGTAAAAAAGTTGGTAATTTTTCATCATATATTTGAATGTGAAATGTTATTTAATATTTTTGGTTTTCTACTTTTTTATTTTTATCGGTGTGCTATTCAGTATTTCACAGCAAGGTGATAGCTTTGGAAGACTGTGCCTATTTATCAAAGAGCCTACAACTAAAAACTGACGAACACCCAAAAACATTGAAGAGTTTTGAAGAAAGATGTGGAGAATATGGAGCAACGATATTCATCGCCTAAAAAAGAAATGGAGAGATTAATTAAGAACTATTATATATTACTCAGGAAAATGCAAACCTACCTAGAAAATGTGGAGACGGTTGAGCCATTATTCGCTTGGCTTGAGTTAGCTCGGCTTAGTGAGTAAAACAAACAAACAAACAATCTGCCACACATCTAAAATTCTCACCCTCCGATTTTCTTAAATCCATGGCTATCCATTTGTGTTCAAAGCGTGTGTCAAATCTCTGTATTTCAAGAACTGGACCCTTATATCACTTGGGTACAGGGAATATTTTATTTCCAGTTTGGTTTAATTTATGTTCATGGAATATTGATGATTAAACTTGGTGAAGTTTTATTTTGATGAACTGTGTTTTTTTTTTTCTGAGTTTGATTAAATTAATTAGTGATTTCTCCTATTTCATAAATTGGATTCAATCCCACCTTATCTTAAAATGTTCGTAAGAGATAGAGGTACCTATGATCTTAGTTTCATGAATTTTGGACGAGATTTAGTTGGGTTTTCTGATTTTAAAATTGGGACCATGTGTACAAAATATGTAGCCCAGAATAGATCACGAGAGTTTACATCGATTTCTAGATGAAACAGTTTGGATTCAATTCTTAGTTAAAACATAAAAGTTTTAGATCTTTTCGTCTAGTTTTCAGAACACCAAGGACATCCTGATTTTGGACTTATAATGAACTCTCTATGAATTTTAACTCGACCATGTCAGGTCTATTTAACATGAATGAGTTGCATTTTTTGCATTATTTAATATGTATTTTTGCTTTATAAAAATGTTCCAAAAATACTAATGTATACGTGATGTCCATACGGTCCATTTCAAGACTAAGTTTACATGTTTTGGATTCAAAATAAGGTCTAAAGGAATTTTATAAGATCATTTTTGGACTGTTACCGATTGAGAAATATATTTAAGTACTTTTAACATTTTTAAACTTAAATTTTGGCCAAAACCAGTTGACTTCTTAAGCTAGACCTAACACCCTTAGATTTGGACCTTCATGACCCAATGGGTAATAAGTTTTCAAACATTGCGTGTTACAATTTGGTATCAGAGTCTAAGTTCCAGATTTACTAGGCATGTGTGTTTTGAATTCTTTTTGTTTTGGTGTTTTTTTTTTTTAAAAAAAGGGGGGGTTTTCTTTTTGAAGTTCGTTCATTAGTTTTATTGTTTTCTTTTTGGGGTAAGGGTAAATAATTAAAAGCCTTATATTAAATGGACATGTGTATTAGTTATTAATCCTAAGATGGTCACATATAATAATAAAGTTATAACTTCTGACACTCGAACCATCACTACATAGGCTGACTGGTAGGCTCGAGGTAACCACGTGAAATCCTAATATGGAACCAAATCTTCAAGGAAGAAACTACAACGACAAAGATGAGTACTGTTTGGGGCCCATCAGAGGGAATATGAACTGGATAAAATTCTGACTGCATGTGGAAAAGTTGTTGGTGACTTGTGAAGGAAGGGTAAGAGAGGCGTTAAGCACCTATTTTGTAAAGTGGGAAGATGGGACGGACCCAAGGTTCATGAAGTACTAGAGGAAGAGAAAAAGGAATTTGAGGGAGTCAAGATGAGAGTTGAATCCCTTAACCTATCAAACAGCTATAGAGGATTCTCAAAATGTCAAACATACAAGATGTATAGAAAAACAAGAGAAGTATTGGAAGGGAGGACACCTGAAGAAGAGCAACTAGAGAAAGGAACAAATCAGATTACAAAAAAAATAAGATTAGTTCACGACTTAGCACAAACCCAAAATAGAAGTATGAGTATGAATTCACTATTCCAAGTATCGGGGTGACAAAAATTAGAGGTCCAAGGACAGTCTACCGAGGAATGAAACTGATGAGGAGAAATTCACAATGTAGTAATTTTATTTTACATAATTATTGATTAATAGATTTGAAGTGTGAGAAATTTAGAGGAAGTGAAACAGAAGAAAAAAAGAAGAGGACACCCCGACAGGACATTATGTAAAGGGTAGGTTAAATAGTTTTTAGAAAGGAACCAGTGAATATTTTTAACAGAAGGTTGGAGTCATCCTCGGATGACGAAGATAGAGTGTTGATGTCTAGACCCCTTCCCATTATCCACACAAAGAATAATGAATATAGCAACACAAGTGAAGAATATGATGAGAGAAATGGAATAAAGCATGATTCAAAAGGGGATGAATAAGTGGATGATAAGACCAATGAAGTTAATGATGGCCGTGAGTATCAGTGATAATCAAGTCCAGATAGAAAAGGAGGAGAGTGAAGACAATGAAGAAGAAAATGAGAGTGAAGTAAAGAATTACATAGAGTTAGAGGGTATGTAACCAACTCTAGATGAGCAGGAATCATCGGAGGATGAAAACTATGATCCTAGTAAGGAATCGGGATGGGACGGACAATCAGAAGATTCAGGAGAAGAGGTAGAATGGAAAGGAAATAATCAAACGAACATATATACAGCGGAACCTGTGATTCAGAGAAGCGAGTGAGTAATACAAGAGTCAAACGATGAAATTAGACGGTCGGAAGAGGAAATTACATTAGTACTGCGAGAGAAGATAAAATCAGGAAGGAAGCATCGCAGACTGAATGAGAAAACTTATAGGCGAAGACTTCAACGCAGATACAAAATCGCTGAAGGAAGATTTCAAAGAACTAGAGTAAATAACTCTAGTGTGTTAGGATAGGAGATTGATAGATGTAGATCTGATTATTTCTCTACTTTGAACACAAGACTAGAGAAAATAATCAGATCTACGTCTATCAATGCCCTATCCCAACACACTAGAGTTCTTTACTCTAGTTCCTCGAAATCTTCCTTCAGTGATTTTGCATCTGTATTGAAGTCTTCGCCTGTAAATTCTCGCACTCAGTCTGCCATGCTTCCTTCCTGATTTTATCTTTTCTCGTAGTACTAATGTAATTTCTTCTTCCGACCATCTATTTTCATCATTTGACTCTTGTATTGCTCCCCCACTTCTCTGAATCACAGGTTCCACTATATATATGTTCATTTAATTGTTTCCTTTCCATTCTAACTCTTCTGCCGAATCTTCTAATTGTCCGTCCCATTCTGATTCCTCCTGGGATCATAGTTTTCATCCTTCGATGATTCCTGCTCCTCTAGAGTTGGGTACATACCCTTTAACTCCATGTCATTCTTTACTTCACTCTTATTTTCTTCTTCGTTGTCTTCACTCCCCTCCTCTTCAATCTGGACTTGATTATCACTGATACTCCGGCCATCATTGACTTCATTGGTCTCATCGTCTACTTATTTTTCACCTTTCGAATCATGCTCTATTCAATTTCTCTCATCATATTCTTCACTTGTACTGCTATCTTCATTATTCTCTGTGTGGATAATGGTAAGGGGTCTAGACATCAACCCTCTCTCTTCGTCATCCGATGATGACCCCAACCTTCTGTTAAAATATTCATTAGTTCCTTCCTAAAACTGTTTATCCTACCTTTTACATAATGTCCTGTAGGGGTCCTCATCAGTTTCATCCCTCGGTAGACCGTCCTTCGACCTCCAATTTCCGTCATCCCGATGCTTGGAATAGTGAATTCATACTCAAACTTCTATTTTGGGCATTTGCTAAATCGTACGTGAACCAATCCTATTTATCTTTGTAATCTGATTTGTTCCTTTCTCTAGTTGCACTTCTTCAGGTGTTCTCCCGTCCAATACTTCCCTTGTTTTGCTATACGTCTTGTATATTTGACATTTTGAGAATCCTCCATATCTGTTTGGCAGGCTAAGGGATTCAACTCTCATCTTGACTCCCTCAAATTCCTTCTTCGCTTCCTCTAGTACTTCATGAACCTTGGGTCTGTCCCATCATCCCACTTTACGAAATGGGTGCTTGACGCCTCTCTTACCCTTCCATCGTAAGTCACCAACCATTTTTTCCAACACAGTTAGAATTTTGTCCAGCTCATCTTCCCTCTGATGGGCCCCACACAGTACTCCTCTTCGTCGTTATAGTTTCTTCTCTTGAGGATCTGATTCTATATTTGGATTTCACGTGGTTACCTCGAGCCTACCAGTCAGCCTACGTGGTGATGGTTCGAGTGTCAGAAGTTATAACTATATTATTTTATGTGACCATCTTAGGATTAATAACTGACCATTTAATATAAGGTTTTTAATTGTTTACCCTTACCCCAAATATGAAACAATAAAACTAATGAACCAACTTCAACAAGAAAAACCCCCTTTTTTTACAAGAATTCAAAACACACAAGCCTAGTAAATCTAGAACTTGGACTCTAATACCGAATTGTAACACTCAAAGTTTGAAAAATCATAACCCATTAGGTCATGAATGTCCACATCCAAGGGTGTTAGGTCTAGCTTGAGAAGTAAACTGGTTTTGACCAAAATTCAAGTTTAGAAATGTTAAAAGTACTTAAGTATTTTTCTCAACCGGTAACGGTCCAAAAATGATCTTATAAAATTCCTCCAGACATCATTTTAAATCCAAAACATGTAAACTCAGTGAAATTGATCGTACGAACATCATATATACATTAGTATTTTTGGAGCATTTTTATAGGGCAAAAATACACATGAAATAACGCAAAAACTACAACTCGTTCATGTTAGATAGACCTGACATGGTTGAGTTAAAAATTCTTAGAGAGTTCATTATAAGTCTAAAATCAGATGTCCTTGGTGTTTTGAAAACTGGACGAAACGATCTAAAATGTTAGTGTTCAACCAAGAACTGAATCCAAACTATTTCATCTAGAAATTGACGTAAACTTTAATGATCTGTTCTGGGCTATACACTTTCAGTACACATGGTCCCACTTTAAAAATATGAAAGCCCAACTAATCTTGTCCAAAATTCATGAAACTAAGACCATAGGTACCCCTATCTCTTACGAACATTTTAAGATAAGCCGGGATTGAATCCAGTTTATAAAATAGGAGAAATCACTAATTTATTTAATCATTTTCGAAAAAAAAACACAGTTCATCAAAATAAAACTTCACCAAGTTTAACCACCAATATTCCATGACCATAAATTAAACCAAACTAGAAATCAAATAATCCATATTCCCAAGTGATATAATTATTAAGTTATTGTTTAACTATGAAAATGATCACCTACTCAATCTCCTCATGATCGGTGTCATGATCGTGTCCTGAAAGCAACCTGTGGATCTACTCTTTGACGTTACCTTATGTTTCTGTGGGGAAAAAAGATTCGTTGGGTGAGCAATGCCCAGTAGAAAATCTCACTAAAATAAATAATCAATTATCTCAAAATAAAATAATTGATAAAACATACTAAAATAATAAATTGCAAGATACCTCACTTCCTTTACCAAAAGTGTGGCTTACTGAAATAGTTTTTGTCACAGAACATCAATTATAGCATTGTTGTAATAAAAGTCAGCATAAGTAACAAACAGTTCACAGGAAAATGTTGCCGAATATAACCCTAGCAGCGTGGCCTTTGCTTTTCGGAAGCGTGGTCATATCATAGTAAAAACGTGACAAATCATGAAAAAAGTGACGTTTTTTAAAGTCACCAACATCTGCGTAATAAAATAATAATTTATTCATTAATGTTTCGGTTACCAGAACCATGCAGTCATCAGGACTACCTTCCGCAGAAAACTACTTTTTTTTAGTAGGCTATCAGAGCCACTTTTAATTTTATTGATTAATTTAAATTCAGTCATCTTGATATGAACATAATGAATTACTAAACATCAGTAATCATACAAGGATTTCAGATCCTATAAGATAGAAATATTTATCCATTATTTTATTTTATTTTTATCAAAATACAACCCACAAGAAGTATATTAAAATACTATTTAAAAAAATCAGAAAGGTTCGATCCCCTACTTATGACGCCTCCCCTAAGTCCTTTCTACGCTCCAGATCTAGTGTTTCCTTGTACTATCTTTTAGATCTAGGCTCTCATGGAACAATGAAAGTAGTTTTAGGAGGTCTTTGATGGAAGAATGAAAGTAAAAGGATAGGGGAAAGGTGTTGGTCAGCATCCTCTTCTTCCTTTCTTTTTCTTTTTTTTTTTGAGATTTCCTCTAAGATCTTTCTCTTTTTTATCTATTTTTAAGACTCCCACTAAAGGTAAGATTTGATAGGGTTTTTGGATATCTAACTAATTTTGAATCCTTGATCTCTCTCGTACAAGGAATAACTAACTTATTTTAAATCTAAACAAATCTTTTTTTTCTCTCTTCTACACCTTTTGGAGTGGGAGATTATTCTCTCTCCAAGACTCCCACGATTCCCATATCAAATGGGATCCAAAACATATCCAACTAATCTCTCGGATATATATATATATATTCTAAAATTTAAAACCTCCAAAACTACACGTTTTAAATAAGCTTAATTAGTGGTGTTATTTACACCCACCAGTTGTTGGGTTACCTTAACCCAAGTGTTCAAAAGTGACCTTGTTATGTGGCTCCCATTGGGTCTACACCCAGATCCACGATTTAAATATTTTGGGTATTACACTAACTAATTAATGTTAGGAATTTCATCATACCAACGACACATCCCCGACGCACAGCGGAACAAGCTTAAGGATCTTGAGACTTAATAATGATGAATCAACAAGAAAATATAATGACGAAGATAAAAACAAGCATCAACCACAACACAAGATATACGTGGTTCACCCTCACGGGCCACATCCACGGCCAAATCGGCGCACCGGAGAAACTTCCACTATTATCAAGAACATATTACAATACTTCTTACACAACCAACCATATAAACAAACATCAAGGATGTTACAAGACTTACCGGAGAACACCAACGAGAATTCATTAGAGATTGACTCTCTAAACTACTCCTAACAGCACACTCACATCATCTTCAACCTTGAAAGTCCATCTCAATAGTTGTACATAGTAACAGAGGAGAGAACACATGGAGAACACTCAACTTGGGTTGGGGCAGGGGCCCTAACCCCCATGAAGAAACCCTCAAACCCTAGATCCTCACAAACACTTTCTCTCTCTCTCTCAACACGTCTCTCACACTTTTGGATTCATCACTATACAAGAAGACCAAAACCCTAGGTTTACCTCTTCTTGAACCTTAGGAACTCCAACACCTTTACATTGGCCTCATGGCACTCTTTAGCACACCTCTAACCTATCTAGGACCTCTCTATTTATAGGTTTACAAGAGATATCCATGAAATAGGAATCTTAGTCCAAGAAGGACTCAAAAAATAGCAACTTCATACATTAGCAATTGCATTCCAAAGGGGGTTGCCAAAAACTCTACAAATCTCCATCTTTTTGGCAAACCACCTTTACACCTCTTGGAACCATCTCCTCGATCAAAATACGATGATTTTCAAGCACCATCCAAGTCTATCACCATCTTCAACCTTGAAGAACACATGTGAAACTACATCATCTCACTACTGCAACTTGAAAACTTTAAATACACCATCAACTGAATCCTCGCGCAAGATTCCCACATTGATCACCAAGAGAACCATCTAAGAGAAACATCACCAGCTCCACCTAATCAAGGCAAGCTAAAATCTCGAGCACATGTCAAGATTACCATGTGTTTGAACATCACCATCAAACCCACAAATACGATTAACAGTGTAGCACCCCAAAATTTTATTAGTGTGAGATCTACACTTGACATAATTAAGTGGAGTAACCCAACACTTTGTGATGGACTTGGGCTTGAGTTTATGAGTTAGATGATCTAACCCAATATTTTGTGCAATGAACTTGAGCATGAATCTATGATTAAGTGGGCTAGGCCCATCTTCATTTTCTTTGGGTTAAACAACCCAAGATATTGGATATTACTTTGAAATTCGTATCATTACT
>MVGT01003037.1:181446-208423 GCA_002174775.1 Macleaya cordata
TTATTTGCCATTAAAATTTCACGAATTTTGGAGTTTTAATCTTCTGTTTTTGATAAGCCTAAACCAAAATACCGTTGCTGAATTTTCTGCTGTCAGTGCACATGATCTCAGTTGCAGGTAGTTTTACTATCTGTTTGGGTTTTTATTTCAGAAAACTTTCTTCTGTGATATTTTAGCCCTAACTGTCTATTTTCGTTTAGTCTTGGAATCACTTAAAACCGATTTAAGATGAATTAATTATCTATAAATTAACAGACCTGATACATATTCTAGACAGATTAATGTATGTCTAGAACATGTGTTTGGTTCGTATAAACCCTTGTATTTACTTTAATCAAACTTGATTATCCATGACATTTAAGTTGGTATTTATGAAAAAGAGAAAAAGAATTATCAAACTTTATTTCTACAATACCTTTAATGATGTATCTATCTAATACTCTTCTTCTCAAGCTTAATGATCCGAGTTGGATCATTAGATTTTAGAAGTGGGGTGTTACAAACAGGCTTACCTATAAGCAATTCAACAAGCCATCGCCAATCTGACAAACTTACCACCATCACACCCAACATACTTTCTTATTAATATGTACCATGTGACACCGCCCAAAGTAACGTGGTCTATGCAAACAAGATCGGGCAGATCCTTGAAACAACACGCGCAAGCCATCAAGAATAATAAACAGATTTAAACAAATCTCAAAACATCTCGTGCATACCTTCAGAGCTTTGCTGGACCGCCCCTAACACACGAGAATCACCATCTCATCTTTGTAACCCTTTCTTTATAGTGTACGGCTACCCACACTTCCAAGAACCGCGTAGAACACTTCATCCCGCTCCAACTTCACAGGAACCCAAAGAAGACTTTCTTTCTACACCCATCTTTTAAGATCCGCATAGAACACTCCATCTCACTCCAAAACTTCACAAGAGCCTAATGAAGAATTTCTTTCTACACTCATCTTCAAGTTGAACCACTCAATTCGTGAATCACACCACAAATCACTTCCTTGTGTTGAACAAATCAAACATTATCTTCACATATACTCCACCCGAACGAAACTCCCGTTCTAAACCATTCACCATATTATGAATCAAATCCAAACAGCCAACTTCACAGCTCTCTAAGTCGAACCTGCTGTTGATACACGTTTGTTATAATACAACAAACTACATGGTTTTTCAGGTCGAACCACAGCTCTGATACCAGTTTGTTAGGAATTTCGTCATAAAAACGACACATCCCCGACGCACAGCGGAACAGGCTTAAGGATCTTGAGACTTAATAACGATGAATCAACAAGAAAATATAATGACGAAGATAAAAACAAGCATCAACCACAACACAAGATATACGTGGTTCACCCTCACGGGCCACATCCACGGCCAAATTGGCGCACTGGAGAAACTTCCACTATTATCAAGAACATATTACAATGCTTCTTACACAACCAACTAGATAAACACACATCAAGGATGTTACAAGACTTACTGGAAAACACCAACGAGAATTCATTAGAGATTGACTCTCTAAACTACTCCCAACAGCACACTCACATCATCTTCAACTTTGAAAGTCCATCTCGAAGGTTGTACATAGTAACAGAGGAGAGAACACATGGAGAACACTAGAAACTTGGGTTCCCATGAAGAAACCCTCAAACCCTAGATCCTCACAAACCCTTTCTCTTTCTCTCTCTCAACAAGTCTCTCACACTTTTGGATTCCTCACTATACAAGAAGACCAAAACCCTAGGTTTACCTCTTCTTGAACCTTAGGAACTCCAACACATTTACATTGGCCTCATGGCACTCTTTAACACACCTCTAACCGATCTAGGAGCTCCTTATTTATAGGTTTATAAGAGATATCCATGAAATAGGAATCTTACTCCAAGAAGGACTCAAAAAATAGCAACTTCATAAATTAGCAATTGCATTCCAAGGGGGGTTGCCAAAAACTCTACAATTAAGATATGTAGTACAATAGATGTGGCTAACTACCTTGGGAAAGTAACAAAGAGTTGACAGTTTTGGAAATTTTTTACTCTATTCTTCTTCTTTAAACTTTGTTATCGTCCAACTAAGTTCTTTAATGCAACTGTAACGATGATGTGGCATGTGGATGTGAAGACATCTTCTACCTCATCAACTAAAGGATCTCTTTCCATCCTAGTTAGGAAATCTCGATTAATGCAAGGCGAACTCCAAAAATGAAAATAAAATAAAATAACAGTTGATTCCACAAGGCTTTAGAATGAGCCTGCAAACTGAGAAAAAAAGAAAAGAAAAGGATGAAGCATCATTGAACTACCAGTTGTCCCAACTAAGTTGACACCACTGGCAGCTCCAATCATCTCATAGCATCACAAACACAAATGGATAAAATTGTATTCAAGAAGAGTGCTGAGAAAGCACTCGAATTACAAAAACAGTAAAAAAAGATAAGCACTTGAAAAAGCCGAGTCTTTGAAGACAAATCTGAAGATGTGGACAAATTGATTGATCAAGCCAAGATGACGATGGCTTTATGGGTCGAAAATCTAGTGCAATTTAAAGGTCTCTCTATTGAAAATATTGTTCTGAATTGGAAAACAATTGTTTTTGAACCTCCTTGATGTATTGAGTCTATCGTCTTGTGTGGCTTGTCCTTAGTCTGTTGAGGATTAGTTTGTGTATATCACTTGTATACCTTATTCTAATCTCCAATAAATATTTTTCATCGACCAAAAAAAAAAGATAAGAAATGATACTACATACCTTTGATCGTATGTTGACCCTTGAGCGATACGTGTTGATAATCAGTTCAACGTGTTGATCATCAGTTCAAGAGTATACGCAGAGGAGAAAATATATATTATTTTGATCGGAGCCGAGGGGAGAAAATGTGAAACTAGGGTTTTTGTTTGTTTGTTACAATCATCCTCTATTTATAAATTAAGTTAAATTAGAGTGAGATACCTATATTTGACGAGATTCTTTTAATAATATCTGGAAGAGAGAGATTTTTTTTTTGGGTGGGACACTTATTCTGTTTGGATGGTATTTTAAGTAGGGATTTGTAGGTCCATAGATTTAATTGTTTCTTTTTTCGATGGGACTCTTAAGCATCTCCAATGCTAATGTGAATGTGGTAAAATTAGACTGCCACGTAGGATAATAGACATTCTCTTTAAAAAACCTTCTCTAATGCTAATGTAAAGAAAGGATGTGATGATGACGTGGCGGTAGTTATTCTAGACATTGTGAAGCAGAATGTCTATTTCCAGACATTCATCTTCACAATGTCTTACGGTCCACATCAGCAATTTTTTTCCCTCTAAAATTTTTAGTTACTTTTTAAACAAAATAAGTTTGACCCATTCAAAAATGAAGTGCCACATAAGTTAAAAAATCATCCCAAGACATTTGCATTAGAGATGCATTTTTTTCAACAATGTCTATTGTGAAGATTTTGTTGGCACGTAGATTAGACATTGTCTTATAAGACATGCCACGTAGATAAGACATTGTCTTATAAGACTTTTGCATTGGAGATGCTCTTATGGCATTTATAGGAAGTTCCATTAATTTGATTTTAGTAGGATTTACATTCCTTTTATATATATTTGGTTCCTTTCGAGATTTGGTGGACACTTGTTAACTGTTACCCTAGGTGTAGATGCAAACCTTGTCTATGGGGAATCATAAGAGGAGACGTAAATTTGATTTTTTTTTTTGGTTAAAATGATTTAACAAGTCCGGGCTTAAATTTTTTTTTTTTGTGAGCCCGAGATAAATAGCTGTTGGATGTATAAACACATACCCTAACATTAATAATGTGCATATCCAATGGTTATTTAGTTTGGACTCCCAAATTTTTTGCAGTCCGAGGTTGTGAAATCGGAGGAGATTTTTGAGGACTGGACTTAATTAGTGAGTAATCCATTACTTACTACGCATAGTACAAGACTATGCTCAGAACATTAATTGAATACTATTATACTAATAAACAATCTAACTAATATATGGAATTAGTAACTAACTAGATTAATAAGATGGGTCAGAGATAATAGTTTGACACAGGATTTAATTAATGTACTTAAACAGTGAATAAGAAGTGTTTAAATTCTGTGTCAAAATATTATGTCCCAAAAACCTAAAAATGTAATACCTTGGGAGACAAACAATGAGTAGATAGTTTTGAGAATATTTTTTTTACAGGGGATAGGCGGTGATCGAAAATATCAAGAAAAAAAAAAGAAAAAGAAAAAGAAAAACCAAGTGGAACTAAAAGTAACAAGTAAATATTTAAAATTTAATAAAGACTAAACAGATAAAAATTAGGAAAAATTAGCCAAAAACCTCTACTTGAAACGTATTTTAAGATTTAGCCCAACAAATATTTTTATTTAGTCTAAGGCCCCTGGGTAACTGACTGAAACCCAGTAGAGATTTTTGGCCAAAATCCCCTAAAAATTATTTAAATGAGAAATTTTGACTTTTGCCTCTTGTTGATAATCCAAGAGGGGGGACTTTTTTCCCTTACTCCTTTTATGTCATTCCATCCTTAAGTGGCGTATATGTGTGCAACATATGTGGTGGTTAGACGAAAATATCTCTTATGTGTTTACCATGTGAGGGACTTAATTAAAGAGCTTCATTTCAGAATACACAAAATGCCCCCAATTCATCCAATGGTTAAGGCAACTCTAATGACATCAAAGTGATCGAACGATCACATTCCACCCCAAATTATGGATAATGGTCATTTCTTCTTCCCGAAATCCTAAAAATGTTGTTAATGGCCAAAGAAACAAACATATGCTAATCTGTTTCAAAAAAAAATATATATATATAAGCACATGCTAATCGCTACACCAAAGGCTAAAATTTTGGTTTTTCTAGGTTGATTTTCCAAAGTCTCGGGTCCTGATTCCCATAAATCAGGTGGCGACTCCTTACATATCACATTCACACCCCTCCTGAGGTGGGCGAATCTAACTTATGCTAGTTTCGAAATGTTTTCAGAGTAGGAGCGCCAAAGCATGATTCGGAGCAGGAGCTCGAAGTTTCAAAGCGGGAGCGTCACCCCTGTACGACTATACTAAGGTTCCGGTTACTAAGATTCAAAAAGTACCATGTTTTGGCACAGTGTTTTGCGACAACTATATTGCAGCCATTACCGTCGCCGGAACAACAACCACCATGGTTAAAGAAAGTCTAGCCACAAAAATTCACCTGTTATCAGCTTATTAGCCACAGGCAACATGACCCATCGTGGCTAAAAAGTAAGTATTTGCTACGGGGTTGTGGTTAATAACCAGCTATCAGCCACGGGCATGCTTCCACTGTGGCTAATATGTATATATATTTCATTACTTTTCCAATTTGTATATACTGTTTATCACACTACACAACCCATCTAACACAACTAGACTTACGGCTACCATTTTTTCTTGATACAATGGCCTCTAATCCTAGTCTCGATGGCGGACAGAACAGGTTCTAAATCTTGTGGTTTCTTCAACTTACCCTTTGCAACTCATAAAGATTAACCGTGCTCCAGTCATGTCGTTTTAAGCTTTTGATATCCATAGAAATCTTTCTTAACATCGCCAACGCGTTCTTGAAGCCACCTGGATACTGTAGCAAGAGTCCCTTGGCGATGTTGACCTTCTTCAAACAAGGTAGTAGTTTCACCTGATTGTGTTGTTGGTACTTGCTCAACCGCCAGTTTGTTTTTCTTATTCTCAGGCTTTGGCTCTGATGACACCGTGACTAGATCCTTCGCTACAACGGGTGTCATCACTTTGATAGGCATCTCCACCTGTGGTTCTGCATCTACTGATTTACTTGAGAGCACCTGAATTATTCGATCCACAAGCATACTTCAAATTAATAAGATCGAGGCGAAGATAAGATATAATGAGTTAAAGAAATAAATAGACCCACAAAAAAACCCCTAACCTTCTTAGGATTGTAGCTCGAGTTTTCCATCATCTTACAGGTAGAAACCTCAGCTTCAATAATACAAGTATCATTCACAGTATATCCTCCAGTAGGATCATTGAGTGTATTAAGAGAAATGAACGAATTACTACCCCAAGCATTATCTACTGCATTGAATTGGCCTTCTCCAACTACAGAAATCAAAAGGATATATGGGAAGTTATCACTAGATTACAGGTGCTATTGATCGGTACATTTCCCACTACTAAATTTGTATGTGAACCCCATAACTTATACAGAAAAACAGAAAAGACGCTCGCCCTAGTAAAACCAGCAAAGAACAGCGCTTAAGACCGAGTTCTTCAACAAGATTTCTTAATGGAAACGGGAAAAGGATACTTTTTGTTATCAAATAAGACAACATATTATATATATGAACACACAGAATTATATAACATATACCTTGCCTCACTGTGTCCTTGTTACTGATTTGATTAACGACGACGAGACTGAACTCTGCATACGGCAATTTGGCCGTGTCCTTAGATAAAAGGTACAGCGATAAATGATCCGCATTGTCTTTTATCATCACTCGCCTCATGAACATAATACAAATTTTGAAGATTAAAAACAGCAAGAATAAAACCAAGTAGAAAGAGTAATCTAACCAAGTCCAAGTACAGCAAGAGCAGAAACACCACGTACCATTGAAAAGAATCGGCCCAGAAAATATCAGAGTAAAGTTCTTTACTATTAACCAACTTAGAAAAGTTTTCAATCCTCCAAATGAATTTTGAAGATGGGAAAACCTCGTCCGATGGAGTTTCCATTGACTGCAAACCTTTCAAAAAGAAAATTCAAAACTAATAAACTTCTGAAAGGAGTAATAATTCTACTCTGCCCACCTTGCTTTCCCACCTGGTGTGGCAGCATCTCAGTGAACACATTTTTGTTGTGAATCTGCTACTCTAAGATGCAATTGCATCAAGGTGGACAGATTATGGCGGGTTGAGTTTAATTTTCCCTTTCAAAAATCTGTTAAGTTGTTACTGCAAGCAAGAGAAAACTGTAATATAATTACTTCGTTGTTAGACTACTGGTTTGAGTTATAACTAGGTTTTTGTGGTTTGCACTTGGCTGTGCATTTTCTATGCAGTTGTGATTAGTTCTAGTTTTCAGCTGATAGTTTATAAATACAAATTGTGTTTATCAAGTGCATTTAGGCTTGGGTTATAGGGGAGACTCTGCCAGATTTGAGTCTTCTCTATAGACTTCCATTGATGTTCAATGATTCTAAGGAATGGACTGTTACATGAAAAATCAGACAAAGTCGTAATATTTTACCTGACTGTGTTCTGTGTTGTCAAAGCAGGATTTTGGACTTGCAGATCCGTTAATTTAGTTTGCTTCTCGGGCTCTGGCAAGGACATTGGGACTGAATCTTTCTCTACGGGTGTCACGACTTTGACAGGCACCTCCTCTTGCAGTTCTATTTCTGTTAAGTGCACCGCCTGAATTACACGATCCACAAATATAATATTACTTAAAATAAGATCAAGAGGATATGCTATAATTAGTTGTAGAAAGATACTTCAAAGCAAATCCTAACCGTTTTAGAATCGTCTCTCGAGTTCTCCATTCTCTTACGGGCAGAAACAGCAACTTCAATAATACAAGTATCATTCACGATATATCCTCCAAGAGGATCGTTGAGTTCACTAAGCGAAACAAACGAATTAGAACCCCAAGCACTGCCTGCTACATTGAATTGGTGTTCCTTGGCTGCAGAATGCAAAAGGGTTGGAGGTTATCATTACAGGGGTGCCGCTCATACTCAAATATCCACATGTTTCTTGTCATTAGAAATGGAAGAGAAGCCAATCTTGCGTAGTAACATAGATAAAATTGTATTGTGATCTTAAACGTTTCTCATTAGATATAATTTAACAAACAAAGAGAATACCTTGATGTGCTACTATGTGCTTGTTACTTATTTGATCAACAATAGCCAAACTGAACTTTGCATATGGAAAATCGGCCGAGTCCTCGGAGTGAAGGTACACCGATAACTGATCCGTATTGTCTTCCTTTGGATAAATTACCACCCGCCTAATGAAAGTAGTGCAAATTTTGAGGATTGAAAGCATAAATAACACAAATCTATGTACACAAAGGGGCAGAAAGTCCACATACCATTTCCAACCATCGACCAAGAAAATATCAGAGCAATGTACTTTGGCATCCAACTTAGAAAAGTTTTCAATTCTCCAAATGAATCTCGAAGGTGAATAAAACCCGACCAATGGATCTTGCATTAATGGTTGCGAACCTTCAGACATGCCAAAGAAATAATTCAAAAACTACTGAAAGAGAAATGTTACTCAGACCGCTGCCCACCTTGCTTTCCCAACTGATGTGGCAGCATCTCAGCAAACATATCCTAGACAAAATCTTAATTGAGCTCTACCAAGATGCTGCCACATCATGCCGGAAAGCAAGGTACTAGGCTACTAGCAATTTCCTTTCTAAAACTGTTAACTTTGTTTTTACTGCAAATAAGGGAAAACTGCAACTTTTCCAACCAAATGAAAAAAAAAAAAAAAAAAAAAAAAAAGCAAAAAAGGGGAAATCGTAACTTTGCTTCAATGAATCAAAGCCACGTCATTTATTTCGTCGCTGATGTGCAGACATCATTGAAAAGTTTGTTTTGACTGAATCTCACCATTTCAACTGCCACCTCACTTGAGAATACTTTTCGATGATCAAGCAGGGTTTTGACTCAAGCTAATTTTTACTTTGTATTTGAGTTATAATTCTTGTAATATTAAATGTTGAAGTTTTCATACGATGTGTAGTATGTGGATCACTTAAATTTCTCATCTTTACCATTTTACTGACATACATCATATAGATCAAAGACAATACTTTGATCATCTCCATGTGAGCTCCACACACGTGTAAACGATGTGTAACAGTACGTGTAATACATGTTAATAGAGAAAGCTTCCTGGCCTAGGTAGTTTGTATGTGGTTGTTAGCTTTCTTTTCCCTAGATTGCTTAGTGCTGAGCTAAGTTCCGTCTAATGAGTGTACATTCCCAGCGTAAGGAACACCTTACAATTCCAGCAATTCCTAACCGTTTTAGAATCCTCTCTTGAGTACTCCATACAAACTCCATAATAGGTTAGATTAATCAGACGAACAACATGCAAAATAAACCCAGCAAAGATACATTATCAGACAAACAACATGCAAAGTAAACCCAGCAAAGATATAATGTCAGACAAACAACTTCTTAGTTAACCAGGCTCAGAGTTTTCTCAGGATGGGTCTAGGAACAGCAAGTTCAAGATATTTCAGTGCGGCGAAAAAGAGCCTAAAGAACAAGTTATATTTGTACTGTAAGGAACACATACAACACACATGTAGGGAGCTTGTTGCTTTAAAATATTATCACCTGTTTCTGTTTTAAATTCATTTGTTGAGGAACCCAAGACCATCCAGAAAGCAACCTCAGCTTCAACTATACAAGTATCATTTACGATATACCCTCTGTGAGGGTCGTTGAGTTCTCTAAGAGGCATGAACCTTGTAAATCCCCAATTATCTTCTTTTGCACTGAATTGGTGTTGTGCATCTGCAGAATGCAAAAAGTAATTTGGAAGTTATCATTAAACATTACATGATGTGCCAGTATCATCAGTTCTCAAATATCCACATGTGTCTTGGCATCAGAAATTGAACAAGAGAAACCATAAAAATATAGATACCTTCTCTCCATAAGTAATTATGGGTTTGATTAAGCACAGCCAAACTGAACCGCGCAAACCTACTCCACCCATTCGGCAAATTGGCCGAGTCCACAACTTCCAGGTAAATTGATAGATGATCCGTATCGTCTCCCTTTGGAAAAATCATCACTCGCCTAATGAAAATGATTAGTTAAAATTTTGAAGATTAAAAGCAGCTAGAAATTAAAAAAAAAAAAATCAAGTAGAAAAAGAAATAATTAATTTAAACAAATTAATCAAGTAGTCAAGTAGACAAAAGGGGAGATCGAGAAAGTCCACGTACCATTTATGGGAACCAATCAAAAAAATATCAGAGTAATTTTTTCCGGGGTTCAAACTAGAAAAGTTTTCAATCTTCCACGTGAATCTCCTAATTTTGAGAGAATGAGGAACCTCGATTAGTTGCTTGTTTTCCAGTACAGTACTTTCTGCTGGTGCTACTGCAGATAAAAAAGAAAAAATAAAACAAAACAAAATTAAAAGAAATCCTAAGAAACAGATTTTACCAAATCACCAGCCACAGAATTTAACACCATGTCCTAATTGAAAATGAGATAGAATCATATGGGGATAAGAAAGAAAATACAGTACTACCTTCCATTGATGGGCTGCGAGTTGGATCGATCCAACACTATATATATTTCTGAAAATCTGTTGTATTAAACAGAAATTAGGGGACAACTGTAACTTGATTTGCTTTATAAATACAAAGCTAACATTTTTTTTATGACAAAATCAGGAACCCATCAATTCCATCATTTTAATTCTTACAATAATTAATAAAACAATAAATGCCAAGAAATTAAAGTTATATTTTTTAATCAAAATTCAAACAAGAGTTCAACCATATATAGAATAAATAGTAAAATAATAAAATGAACAGAATTACCTGTTGGTGAGGAACACTAGAGAGTAGTAGTAATAGGTTATGACAAAAACAAAGACAAGATATAAAACAAAAGCAGAGCATATATGGTTGTCTCATATGTGTGTCTTGGTTTTAAGCTCTTCGTTTATATCGTTACAGTTTAGTTGCACATAAAGAATTTAATTGCATTTCAAAACCAAAGTCTTCTATATATCCTTCTCTGAAATTATTAGTTTTCATCTGAAAAAATTTCAGAATTCAGAGACAATCTTGATATTAATATCACCCTTATTGGGTCCGTTCAAATAGTACGTCATCGATCTATATATATGCTTAATACCAATGATGGGTTTAATTTCTCAGTCAAGAGTTAATTTTCACTACTACATGCTTTTAGAGAAGAAGACTTTAACAATGTGACTAATGTAACTAATTTTAGAAAAGGTAGAAAATTTGAGTTTGAGTCTTAATTTGGTCTAAAAGAAAGTAATTTCACCAAAAATTTTGGTTAAAAAAAAAAAAAAAATTTGAGTTTGAGTTTTTTAGTATCAAATTCTAACCCTGACTAGTTTATGAAACGGGTCAATTTTTCAAACTCTAACCCTGACTAGTTTGGCATTTTCCCAAATAAAATAAGTAAATGGGAGTACCCAAAAGCATGCAGTAGTGAAAATTAACTCTTGACTCTAACCCTTATAGGGTTGACCCGCGTCGATTCTAACCCTGTCCGTTTAGATGGCGGGTCAAGTTATAAGGTGGAGTTAGGATAGAGTTGGCAGGTCACAGGTCATTTTGCATGTCTAGCAGCACATGACTTGCTTATCAAAAATAAAAAAAATGTATATTGTTGTTAAATTGCTTTTGATTCTTGAAATTTCCATTTGAAGCAAGAAACAAACGATTATTTGAAGATTCAGGATTCATAATGTTATTTGATCTTTCTTCAATCGTAACTTCTTCGCTAATCAAATTATTGTGTAGTTCTTGAATCGTAACTGGAGGAAACCTAACATGCATTTATGGGCTGAAAGCACCATATTCAGGAGGTAATCCAGTTAGAACACTTACAACCATTTCTGTCATGCTAAGAGGACTTCCAACAGCTGCAAAGCTGTCTGAGATTAGTTTGATCTCATTAAGAAATTTGATCGTAACTGAATGGCATGAGCACTTGACGACACAGCAAACCTTCGTCCAAGAGTGCTCCAGATACCTTTTGATGTTGTTGATCTGACGACATATGAAACACAAAGTCAAATAAGGTGCAGTTAGTCCAGATAAGAAGTACGTGTCTGATCTTCATCATTCCAGTCAATGTAAGCTCAATTTACAGAGAAAGAAAAATTTGATGTTGAAGATAAGAAAATGAGAAAGAAATTATCAAAGGATCAAATTCAAGATTTGATCGGACAAAGAAAGAAAAATTTCAGGATCAAGGTATTAGGCTTTCTTGAAGCTCTGATACCATGGTTCATAACAAGAAACGAAGAACAAGACTCAAAATGATAGAGAGTATTTACAGGAGAGGAAACAGACACAGGTGATTACAACTGTCATTACAATAGTTAGTTAAGATTATGAAAAAGATTAGTTGCAGGGTTTTGTTCAGGTAATCTTCAGCTCAAATAATTATGTAGTTCTTATTATGTCATTACATTTGCCTCTCTAAAAGTGAAGGACTAATCCTAGTCTGTAAGGCGGACAGGTTTGATCTCTTGCGCCTTCAACTTTTCCTTTGCAACTGGAAAAGACTGATCTTGCTCGAGTAGTCATGTGGCTTTGAGCTTTTGATATCCATAGAAATCTTTCTTAACATCGCCAACGCGTTCTTGAAACCACCTGGATACTCGAGCAAGAGTTCCTGCTTGGCCATGTTGACCTTCTTCAAATAGTTGACCAGCAGTCGTGACTTCACTTGACTGTGTTGTTAGAGCAGCCTCTAGTACTTGCTGGACTTGTTTGGTTTGCTTATTCTCAGGCTCTGGCTCTGACACTGTGATTGGATCTTTCACTACAATGGGTGTCATGACTTTGACAGGCATCTCTACATGCACTTCTGCTTCTACTGATTTATTTGAGAGCACCTGAATTACACAATATTACTTAAAATAAGATCAAGATAACGAGGATAAGCTATAATGAGTAATAGAAATTCATAAAACCCCAAAGTAAATGCTACCTTCTTAGAATCGTATTTCGAGTTCTCCATCATCCTACAAGCAAAGACCTCAACTTCAATGATACAAGTATCATTCATGATATATCCTTCAAGAGGATCATTGAGTTTACTAAGAGAAACGAACGATTTAAATCCATGGCCTATGTCTGCGGAAATGAATTGGTATCCTCCAACTACAAAATGCGGAAGGGTTAGAATTATCATCATTAGATTACAGGTGCCACCCATACTCAAATATCCACATGCAGTTTCATGTCATTAGAAATGGAAGAGAAGCCAATGTTGCGTAATACGTACACATAAGGAAATTGCGATCTTAAACAGTCTCAAAGTAAAAGCTATATATAATCATGCATGAAACATAATTATCATAATCATACTCAACATAGTAGTCTTTTTTCTTTTTTTCCCTTCTCATTTTGGGAGATATTCATCATATATATAGTACTTAGTAGATTGCCAAAAAATGTAAAAGCAATATGAAATAGTTTGAAGTTTGTACAAAAGGAACATAAATGAAATGGTGAAGGTACATTTCCACCACTAAGTTTTTATGTGATCCCCAAAACTTATAAAGAGAACACGCACGGCAAGTTAAAACCATAGAACAACACAAGATTGAGTTCTTCCACAAGATTTCCCAAGTTATGAATTAAGAACACAGTTTGTTATCAAACTAGACAACATTTGTCATTATATAATAGAACAAACATAGAGAATACCCTGTTTCACTATGTGCTTGTTATGGATTTGATCAACAACAGCCAAACTGAACTCGGCATATGGAAAATTGGTTGAGCCCTTAGTGCAAAGGTACACCGATAACTGATCCATATTGTTTTCCTTCGAATAATTAATCAACACCTGCCTAATGAAAGTAAGGTAAATTTTGAGGGTTGAAAGCAGAAATAACTCAACCAAGTAGAATGAGTAATTAATCTAACCAAATCCAAGTATACAAATGGGTAAAAAGTCCACATACCATTTCCAACCACCCATCAAGAAAATATCAGAGTAATGTTCTTAGGCATCCAACTTAGAAAAGTTTTCAATCCTCCAAATGAATCTCGAAGGTGAATCAAACCCGACCAATGGATCTTTTAGTAATGGTTGCAAACCTTCAGACATGCCAAAGACAATTCAAAACTGTTAATTTTGTTTTTACCATGATTCTATGAACAAGTGAAAACTCAACTTTTCCAACCAAATAAAAAAAAACAAAAAAAAAAAAGCAGAAAAGGGAAAATCGTAACTTTGCTTCAATGAAACAAAGCCACGTCATTTATGTGGTTGCTGAAGTAGAGACATCATTGAATACTTTGTTTTGACCTAGTCTCTTTTTCAACTGCCACCTCATTAAGGAATGTTTTTCCATGATCAAGGGTTTTGTTCTCAAGCTAATTTTTACTTTGTATAGGAGTTACAAATCTTGAAGTATTATGATGTGTAGTAAGTAGTGGATCACTTACATTTCTCTCCTTACCATTTTACTTGCTACATCATGTAGATCAAAATCCAACACTTTGATCATCTCCATGTGAGCTCCACACACATGTAAACAACAATGAGTGGTACTTCAATTTTACTCCTCTAATGAGTACATTCCCAGCTAGCGTAAGGAAAACCCTTACCCTAAACAACAAGCTTTGTGTCAAGTACATGTGCAACACACGTGCAGAGGACTCGTTGCTTTTTTTTTGTAAAAGATAAAATTGTATTCAAAGGAGTGCTGAGAAAACATATTATCACCTGTTTCTGTATTAAATTCATTTGTTGAGGAGCCCAAGACCATCCAGAAAGCAACCTCAGCTTCAACTATACAAGTATCATCTACAATATATCCTCTATGAGGGTTGTTGAGTTCTTTAAAGGGCATGAACCTTGTAAAACCCCAATCATCTTCTTTTGCATTGAATTGGTGTTGTGTATCTGTAGAATGCAGAAAGTTTGAAAGTTATCATTAACATTACATGATGTGCCAGTATCAGTACTCAAATATCCACATGTTTCTTGTCATCAGAAATTGAACAAGAGAAACCAATCTTTTAAGAAATATGAATTACAAATGTAGTAGATTTCCCACAAATACTATACAAGAAATATGAATTATTTTGATAAAGATACCTTTTCTCCTTAAGTAATTATGGGTTTGATTAAGGACGGCCAAACTGAACTGTGCAAAACTACTCCACCCGTTTGGCAAATTGGTCGAGTCCACAACTTCCAGGTAAATTGATAGATGATCTGTATTGTTTCCCCCTGGAAAAATTACCACTCGCCTAACAAAAATGATTAATTAAAATTTTGAGGATTAAAAGCAGCTAGAAATACCAGAAAAAAAAAACACAAGTAGAAAAGTAGAAAAAAGTACTTAATCTAATCAAATCAAGTACAGAAAGGGAAGAGAAAGTCCAAATACCATTTATGGGAACCAATCAAGAAAATATCAGAGTAATGTTTTCCAGTGTTCAAACCAGAAAAGTTTTCAATCTTCCAGGTGAATCTCAGAAATCTCAGATATTGAGGAACCTCGACTAGCTGCTGGTTTTCCACTGTACCAGTACTAGTTTCTGCTTTCGCCCATGATGATAAGAAAAACAGAAAAATAAAAAAATAAAAAAAATAAAAAAATAAAAGAAAAACATAAGAAAAATGCCTTCTTCCTTGTTACAAACTAAAATCACCACACACTAAACCCTGGTAAAATCACCAGACACTAAAACCTTACATCCCAATTAAAAAGACAGAATCATATATATGGGGGATAAGTAAATACTACCTTCCGTCGGCTGCATGTTGTTGGAATAAGGAGTTTATTATAAATATCTATTTAGTCCTTTAAATATTAGTTATTTGTAATTAAACCTAAGGGGTATTAATGTAATTGTGTAAATATCACATCTCCTTAATATAGATCGATTTCAGTTTAGAGAGCTAATCTCTCTACAACTTTCAACCATATCAGCTATTTTGTTCTTCATGGTATCAGAGCACAATACCCTAACTCTGATTTTGTGAGAGGAAAGCCCTAACTCTAGGATTGGGAAACTCTTCTTGGCCTTGGCATTTCAGCTGGCATCTCCCTTGATCCTTGCTAATCACCTCAGCAGCCAGGAGATCAACTACAACCCTCCTTTAATCTTGAAATCAGGTGAGTACAATCAATCTTGCTCATCGTTAGCTTCCGCAACCTTCTCTGATCAGTCTTATAGCCTCTACGACTTGATTTGGACCTGAATGTGTAGTTGACTGCTGCTAGTGCTTTGTGGTTTGATATATCTAGGGTTATTTGCTATTTTTGAACTGTTTTAGGGGTTATTTGCTCAGTTTTTTGAACTGTTTTGACCTGCTTGTGGTTATTCCTTTCTTGGATTAAGAAGAAAATGACTGACAGCAGTTTAACCTCTCAAACTAATCTTCCTACACCAGTAGTTACTGTTCACCAGGACAATATGAATGTCCAAATGACAANCGAAATCTGTTTTGAGCAAATAAATACTCTACGAGCAACTACTCGACGAGAGGAACGCAACCCAATGATTTATTTTCATAAATCAGATGTGGGTCCCACTCAAAATCATGCTTAAATATTGCTGGTCATAACAGAACTTTTCCTACAAAATCATGCCAATCCCACTAGCTAATTGGATCACTTAAAATCCGATTAAATTGATTTAGATGGGATTGGATTGATCAGTTATGTCAAATTTAATAGTGGCTTTGGTCAAATATTCCCTTCCTTTTTGAGGTTTTTGCAGGACCGAATCTAGTTCCACAAACAGACACGTGTCAGTTTGTGGGAGCGTCACGTTATTTGTTCCTTTCATTTTTTATCTGCAGCATCTAAAAAAGGAAAAGTACGACACGTTTGCCCAACGAGGGAAAGAAAAGGAAAAAAAAGAAAAAGGAAAAAGATCAAACCCTTTTTCACCATTACCACTTTGTACTTCCACTTGCTTTTCCACAACGGCCACCGCTACCACCACTTTTCCACCCACATTTTCTCACCGTTAAACTTAATTATAAACAATTAACAAGATGAAAGACCTGGACCGTAGATCATAGATCTTATCAATACAATTTCCGAGGACGGATAATGATGATGTGATATGCAAGATCGACTTTTTAGAACTTAAGGCAAGTCTAGTGGGATATGTAAAAATAGATCTTTTAATGTCCAAACTTAAAGGTCAAGAGGCCTATTTGCTCTAATGGTAATGAGGGAGGTTATTGCACCCTCTCTTAGAACGTCCCTTATAACGCCCCTGCTTGTGGAGCCCACATATAATGCATCAAGAGACTGATTTTTTTTAGAGGATGTTCTCCTCACTATGTATATCATTGTAATAAAAAATCAAGTCGTTCTAAAACTTCTAACCCCCTCAAATAAGCCTTTAAAAATTGGTAACTATTTGAGGGGTCAAATAGTGACCAATTTTTAAGGACTAATTTGAGGGGGTTAGAAGTTTTAGAACGAGCTTATTTTTTAATATGATGATATAAATAGTGATGAGAACATCCTCTAAAAAAATCAGCACCTAGATGCATCGCATGTGGCCCCACAGGCGGGGGCGTTATAAGGGGGCGTTCTAAGAGGGGGTGCAATAACCTCCCTCAATGGTAATATAGGTAATATGGAGTGAAAAAAAAATATGAAAGATTGAAGAGTGAGTGAATTTTGTAATATATATTTTTTTTTTAAAGAGAAAAGAAAAACAGAGAAAATTTGGATGATTGGAGAGAGTGAAAAAAGCGAGAGTGTGAAAAGTTAGCATTTTTTAATTAAAAAAAAACTAACCTACTTAACAATTGAGCGTGGCGCTCTTACTCAGTGGATGAGCATAGCACTGAATAGTTGGGCTCTTCACTAAGGATACCTATTCCAGTAGAAAATGATCCATTTTTACATATTAAGGGACTCCATTAGAGTGCCAAAACTGTTTGATCAAACAGTTTAACACCTCCACTAGACTTGCCCTAACGGCATATATTTCATTTCATACTAGCAGAATTAGAACTTGTAACTCGAGCCCTTCTACACTCATCCGGGATTCACATTCTCTGAATTCACTGGTCAATGTCATTTGACCAAGGTCATAGGGAGGTATATCCAAATTTTTAAACTGTTCTCTGCATAAACGCCCCAATTGTAGAGAACGGTATGATTTTGTTTAACCCAAATATTAGAATTCAATGTCTGAAAGAGTCATGCTGAAACTTCAAAATCAGTCGAATGGGAAGATTTACAATTCCCCTGCTTGTTTGCAGCATAACCTGTTGAAAGTGTTTAGGTGTTTTAAAGAGAGATATATTAGGCAATAACATTCTCAAAACAGAAATCAATAAAACAGAAGATAATCAAAGAAATAGAAAATGGAGACGAAAAGATTAGGTGGGTAACATACCAAAAAGGCGAAAATCTCACTATGGACGCAGTCTCAGAAAGTTATGATGTCTTTGGCAATGGTTCTACTACATATTGTTATGTTTCTAGATCATCTAATGTTGCAGCTCATTCATTAGCTCGTTATGCTGCGAGCAGCCAAGAAAAGTTCCCGCTTGATCTCTGCTGCAAACTAGAAATTGCACTATCAACACTGATCTTAATATAAGAAAAGGATGGTGGGATATATCTTGAATTTGGTATAGAGTGATGAATGGTTGGAGGATTGCAATTGTTACCCTGTTCAGTCCTTTGAACAGAACAAAACTAATCCAAAAAAAAATAAAAAATCTTAGCAGCAGCAATAATGTCTTCAATGGTTGAATTCTTCCCCTTGAAAACCACCTTCTTCTGGGCTTTCCAGAGATGCACCCTAAAATGACAAGCACCCATTCAGAAAGAATCAAATATATTCCTTCAGATTCATATATATCTCACCTATCATTACAAAAAAAAAATTCCTTAGGAGATGATCAAACGCCAATGCATAAAATATATGAGATCAACTTGTCACATTGGAGATCAATAGAGCAGTTAGTACTAACTCACCCAAATAAGAAGTTTGTAGAATCAAGATTACCCAAGTCGATCTCATCCATAAAGCAAACAATTTTAAACAAAAAAAACATGAATACTATATATGTTGTTGTTCATATGACATAAACAAAAACATGGAAAATTCAGATCTACATTGTTCATTTAAAGAGTACAACAAAACAACATGAATAAGCTATACAAATATGACACTGACATACATATTCTGAGAATGACAACGAAACAAACCCGCCCTATGGAGATACAAGAATGAAAACCAAGGACAGATCTAGGTCCTGCGACTACTAAAAGTGACGATGATGAGTACAAAAACAATTACAAGAGGAACGATTAAGACAATAACCACCCCAAACAAGCTCTTCACAAGTATAATGGAAGTTGCACAGGTAATGGCATAAGTAATCGATCCTAAGGTAAGCCACATGGTAATTTTGACAATGACGACTAAGCGTGGAATACTTGCTGGCTTTATGGTGGTGAGAAGGAACAGAAGAACACCTAAAACAAATGAAATGAAAGTTAAAGATTTGTAGGCGTTGAAGAGGACGACTTTGTGAGCAAGATCTGTCTTTTTGTCTCCTATTAGTCCAGCTAGTATACTAACAATGCCTCCAGCTGAGATTGGCATCACCCAATAAGAGACCTTAGCTGCAGTTTTCAGTTCTGGGATGTGAGCCTCGTTCCCAGCAACTGCAGCTGCTTGGGTTGGTTGTCCAGCTGGCTGAGATGTCGTCCTCCAGTCACTGTTTGCAATTTCTGAAGTTCTTTCTTGTGCCTAATCATTTAAAAAGATAAAGAGTTAAGATTCTATTTCTGAAAAAGAAAAGTTGCATCTCTACTGAGAAATGGCTAAAGGACATTATGAGTCGAATGAATAATAAAGCAGATGCCAATATGCCATCTCTAAGAAAGAATTTTAATGTGATTGGCTCTGCTTCAGATGTTATTACTTTATTTCAGACCTTTCTTCCTAGAGTTAAGTGGAATTTCAAAGATACTAAAATTCATCTACCTCTGGCTCTGGTAACAAATTGTTGAGGTGCTCAATGTGAAAACTGCTAGTTTCTTGGCCCGCTATCAGTGGTTGATGGAGTAGAGAAGCGATGTCTGATATATCTCCATTATTTTGATCTCTAGATGCAACATTTTCATTAGACTCCACCTGCTGACATAAGTAAATTCAGAAAAATTCTAATTCAGTACATTGTTACTGGTTTGTTTGCCAGGAAACTGGACAGTATTTTTTGTCGCAGCATAAAAGATAATTATTTCCCTTGAAAATAGAAAGGACACGAAGAAATTTACCATAAAAGAATTATCAACTATTATTAGATTGGCGACTGCCAGTCCATATATAACAATAACATTCCATTAGACTCATCTGCTAGTCAATAATCTTTTCTATCTTCTTTTTCTATTCATCATTTCCTTTTAAGTTAATGTGAGTAGTACCACATAGAACCAAAAGTAAAACTAAAACTAGATACCAGAACAAACCTCAACCATGATATTCTGAGAAACACCACTCAAGCCGCTGCTTGTGTCTAATACTTGACGAATGTTGTCTAATGGAGAACCAGGTATAGAAACTGTATTGGAAATATCAATTATGCTTTGTTCAACTGGAGTTATCTCAGCAATATTTTCCTGCACATATTGCAAGAAAATAATTTCTTAGTTAACAAAAAGAACAAGATTTAGAAAGAAAAGAACTGGTATGAGTAAGAAACTCATTAGAAAAGAACTTCTTTACCCGAACTTCGCTATCTTTTTTAGTTTGGTCCTTGAGACGTAAGAACGAGGTTGTAGCAAGAATAACCACCATAAATACAACAAAAAGCACTGGGCTAGCTTCTGCGTGTGAAGCTGCATGATCAAGAAAACTATTCTTACTAATGAGAATCAAAAATATCAACTTTTTTAAGGAAAAAATATGCCTCTATCAGGAATAGCTATTAGCTAGAGATGCTGAGTGTCTACACGCGAAGTAGTGTCCCTTGAAAACGGGTTTTGAGTGAGATAAAAAAACACATAACTACAAATTAAGAACATTAGGAGTCTACTGTAACTAACATGACTCCTCAATAATGTCGAGCTGATATTTTTTATGGAGGAGTGAAGTGTCCATTGCTATGTACAGAGTGCTCTGCTTAAAGGATAAAAGCATGTTTCTTGAGACCCCACTCTGTGGCTCATTTCAGCTATCATGCACAATTCTGCTTCTGGTGGACAAGGAAGGGTTGCATAGAGATTATGGATTGAAGAAATGAAGTGTTATAAGCTTATAAGTAGATAATACAAGGGAAAACTGAAGTCAAATTTTAGTTAACGGAGTTCCGAGTAGTTAATTTAATTTTGCACCTAGGAAGAATAATCTGGGATAAAAGAAAGAAAAACAAAACAAAACAAAAAGAGGTTGATTCCTACCTGTTCCTGCTTCATGTTATTAAGGATTAATACGGCACAACAGTAAGCGCCACAAATTAACTCACGAACACCGCGGAGAATCCACTCCGGTAAAACAATAAAATAAACAACCCCAATCCAGGAGCCAGGTAGAACCGATAATTAAAAAACAGTCAATTTGAGAGATAACTCTTCTTCTTTGAATTAAAATAATCTGAGCATCAAGCTGCCGAATAACATCTAGTCTTTGGGTATTTATAATAACCCATCAGAAACAAAATTAATCCTACTGAAATTCAAACTACCAATCTTTATCTAAGAGAAATAAGAAACTAGACTCCTACAAGGAATAAGAAACTAACTAAAATCCTACTGTCCCATTAGTTGGGCCCATGCAATGATCTAAAGAGTTTAATAAATTGCTAAACTCACTCCCTTACCTTTTACGTGGTAGGGGTTCTATATATATATATATTAATTTGTTACAAAGAGATAAGTTCTGAGAGGATACAAGAGATACTGATTACATCTTATCAAAAACCAAAACTAAAAAATACAACCGTAAGATCCTACTGATTGATAGTTATCCCAAACACTATACAACCGTAAGATCATAGTTATCCCAACACAAGAATTTCAGTTGCATGAAACTCTTGCATGACGTTACTTTGTGTCATGTGTCATCATATGATCAACATAGTCGATCCCTTGTACTTCATCTAGATACGCCCCGTATCAAGGATTAACTGAGATGATTGAACTTGATACTCTATCTTAGGAAACAAATGTTAAACCTGCAATTGATTGTATTGTTAATCTTATGTTACTGATATGTTCTTGATTCTTGTATTTGATTTTTTACTTATGGGGGACTCTTACCATTTATTTTTAATTTCAAACCTAGTTATCTTTTCCTTCTACTCTGTAGAATGTAACACAACAAGAACTAAAATGTAGTATCATCCACAATTAAAAAGTAGTATCAATACAAGACAACAGAACATGACACTTTTATTTTCATAATTTAAGGTAAAACGAGGAGTAATCAACATGGGTGAAAGTGTATTAAAAGAATGAATGAATTTAAATTTGATTTGGAAAAGGAAAGAAAGCAAACATATAGGACGGTTACTTTGCAGGTAGTTGAATCACCACTTACCAATACAAGCATATGCTGATTGGCAATGGCTGCTTGTTGAATACATGCTTAACAGACTTTTAACCCTGAAATGATAAGCAAGTATGACAAAAGAAAGTAAATACAGTACCATTGTCAAGCTAAACAAGTTACAGTAATATGATGTCTTTCATAACTGTGTTCTCGAATGCCCTAACAAAATAAAAGAAAGGTTTGGGGCCATGAATTACATTAAAAAGGTCTTCATGTTCATAAAGTTTGATAATAAGATTAAGTACAGAAAACTGACCAGTTTAAAGCTAGTTAGCTATCCAAGAAGGGAGATCTCAAATTTCCCGTTATCAGCATCTCATACTCAACACCAATTATTTACTATGGTTTGCCATGGTCCACAATGGATCACAATCCGTTCAACGATGCTCATATCGCCAGCCATGGACAGTACGCGACGACAGTGTGGTATGAGTATGAGTATAAATATGAGTATGAGTATGGCTGAGAAGAATTAACGGTCATAACCCTGGGTTATGGTCAACAACGGGTCAAGGGATGCTATGCCATGTCTAATTAATAAAAGCGAGGGACCTATTTCAATTTTTGGAAAAATTAAGTACTCGAATCAAAATTACTCATTTATTTACAAAATAACAAAAAAAAAAATTAGGGGTCGTGTTAACGTGTGCCAAGGATACTTTTGAAGGGATTTTTTTGCAAGTTAGGGGTCTTCAAATCAGTTAAATTTTTGTAAACATAATATTATCATTATTTATAAGATGTCAACAAAAAATCAGTTCAATCGGAGATATCTAATCCTCTAAACAAATCACTTTAAATATCAGCCGTTCATTCATACTATTAAAGTCTAAATTAAGTATTTGTGATGCTAGAGGGTGCTAGAGGACTCTGATTGAGCTGATTTTTTTAGATATGATCCAAATAGTGTATAAATAATATACATATAAAAAAATCAGCTCATTTGGACAACTTTAAGAAACTAAACAAAACACAAAACCAAAAAACTTAACAAAATCCAAAAATTAGATGGGAAATAAACGGAGAATCGATTTGGTTTTTAGAAAACACACACAGTTGTACTGCGACATCAAAGGGTGACAAGACGGATTGTCGCACATACACTTTCACGTGCGGTCCAGAGAATTGGAACACTGGATTGAATTCTTTTCCTGCGACTACTGCCGCAGTGTGTGGGAAAAATCTTCCCGCCAATGAAAAAGGCTTATACCCATTTTTCATTTTTTTTAACTAGAAATAGTAAAACAACCGATTTGAACGAGTTTAAAAACCTTACCTGATTTGGATCGGTCGATTCAGAAATCTAGAGTTCCGACTTCCGATGAAAAAAACACGATAGCTAGTTGGTCTTCCGGAACTCTGCAAGTTTAGAAGGAACCCATTAATCGTCAAAACAAACACATCTCCGATGCAAATTCATCAAGAACAAGAAAAAAAAGTCTCAGATGGGTTTTCGATTCCTACACCAGAATTACAAAAATAATTGAACTTAAGACCAGATTGTTACTGACTTCTGAGAATTTCAGAGGAATCAGAAGAAGCTCCGGAACATAAAGTCCGCAGGGTCGGTCCCCAGCTCCGGGAACCCATCCGATTCCCCTGGGTCAGTCCCCTGCATTCACAACCTTCGAAACTCTTAAGCAGCGCTAGGAGAATCTCTTGCTCTGTTTTTCCCCTGTTCAATCTTCTAGCTAACTACAGAAACAAAACCTAGCAATTTTAACTTCCTGGGAGTTTGAAAACTTACCTGAGGATCGGTAACTCAGAGAGCTATTGCTTTACGGTTTGAATTCCTGCAATTTCCGAAGGAACAGATCTTCAAAAAAAACACCATCCCCAAAACAAATCCATGAAGAGGAAATAGAAAATCTTAAACTGGTTTCTGGTTCATAAACCAGAACAAAAGAGTATAAAAGTAGACCAAAATTCATCGAACTTCGACCAGAATGTTTCTGGGTTCTGAGATTTCCATAAGGTTTTGAACGGGAAGAACCTCCGGAAACCCATCCAGTTCAGTTCAATGGGTCGATAAGTTCAAGTCCCCTGTTTTGTTTTGAAGCCCACACACTCCAAAAGTCTTGGAAATTGATTTAAAAAAAAAAAACTTACGGCAGAAAAATTCAGAGTTCAGAGTTCAAGGGTATCTCTCGTACTTACTTTGTTTTCCTCCGGCTCTATAAGAATTCGAAGAAACAATTAAGGAATGATTTTCAGGAAATCGAGTATCTTTAAGAGATGTAGAGTGACGAGAAGATCGACTTCATTTAGGGAGGCCGGAGGCGGGTCGAGGGTGAGAGAATTGCAAGGAAAAAAGGCAATATTTGAAGAGAGAGAGAGAGTGTGTGAGGGAAAGACGACGTCATACGAAAAGGAGTAATATAACGCGGCTTAGGTGAAATACTTTGTGTGGTTTTTACCACCATTTTTTTTTTTAATAATCGGATGGGTTTTAATTTTTACAGTTTTACAACCATAAGAGAGACAAGCCACAAAGTCGTTGATTCAAGGATGGTGTTTGAGATGAGAAGAAAAGAAGATGACATTTCAGATGGCTCCACCTCCACCTCATGGAGATTAACGGTGTAGATTCTGTAGAATGTCAATGGTCGAACATCCTCCATTTCTGCAAATATCACACCCTCATAATCAAAATCCATATCCATGTCAATGGCCGAACATCCTCCTTTTCTTCTAAATACCAAAATACCCTTATTTCTAAATGACAAAATCACCCATATTAACTCATTCAAGCTGCTCAAGGAAAGAACCAATACAGATTGAACCTGAAGACCGATTCCAACTTGAGGACAACAGAAATTAACCATTGAATTCCAACTTTCCAAATGACTTCTTTTCTTTGAGGAATTCTATCAAACAGTTAAAAAGCATCCCAAAAACACCGACATTTGACAAAAAATTCAAACAGAGCACTTACTGTAAAAGCATCATAAAACGTTACGCAAATTGATTAGGAAGAAACCCCATAACCAACATTTTTGAAGAGTAATTAATGACGACGGTTTATTGCAGTCACTGTGTAGAGGATTTCAAAGAGAGATGGGTAATGGTGGTTGGTTCTGAGGAGTAGGGTTTGAAGGAGCTTTTGTTTGTCTGACTAGTTCTGCTACAAGTAGTAATAGTAGTAGTGGTGGTGGTGGTGGTGGTGATGGTAGTAGAAGAGAGATTTGGGATGAAAGATGAGTACGGAGAGATCCATAATGGGTGTTTGCAGCCATTGTTGATGAATTAACGTAGCACAACTCTTTCTTCAAATGTTCTTGAAAGGCCCACAATTTTCAGTAAATGCAAGTGAGCCCGCACGTGTGGTTAAATGGATTAGAGTGACGTTATATTTTGTAGTCTTCAATTCATTCAATCAACACACTAAAAATCAACAATAATACTTTTTGGACAGATGGGTATACAAAAGTGGTGCCAGAAGCTTGTGTGGTAGCCACGTGAGACCCACCATTTTTTACTCCCAAAAGTGTTTTGAAGGGGTTTCCAACTTCGGAAATGCTTTAATCCAACGGTCAGTATATTCGTCAAGGAGTGTGAACTTTCGGTGAAAATCAGGTAAAAATTTTGTATAGATCCAACAAAGGGAGGGTTAATCGATGCGAAGTATTGGTGAAGATCCGGTCGGTTACAGTACGTTAATACAGGCTTTGATAGGATTATGATGGAAACAAAGAAGAAGAAAGGAGAACAAAGCATAACTTTGAATTAGTTAAAGGGCAGATCTGTCCAAATTTTATTTTTGGACTAAATAGACTCATATAAAATTTGGTGGACTAAACAAACTGAATTAAACTCATAATAGATGTATTGGACGATCTCCCTTAATTAAAAAGCTCGTTCTCACGTTGTTAATAAAAATGCTTGAAAACAATACTTAAAAAGCGAAAAGTGTTATAACAAGTATGTTAGTAAGGTGGCTGATCCACCGTTGCCTATCACATGCACACGACACCTATTAGATTATGTGTTGAGTAATCTCTATTCCTATCTCATTCAAGACTTACTATATCCCTCTCCTTCTTTGTTAAGTAGATAGATAAGTTGGAACTATAAGTTATGTACGTGTGAATATATGAAGTTATACGAATATCAGTGAATAAGTGATATCTTCTGTGACGCCCCAATTTTGAACTCAAAATCTTTAAGAAATTGAGTCGCATCTCGAGGCGTTAGGCTTACTATACGAGGTGACTAATTAGTACTAAACAAGCCTAAATAAGGTTTACAAACCTAATCAGAGTTAAACTAATGCAGCTATCCGTATCACTAATCACCTCAAAATATGACTAGGGCGAACGAAAAATTCGCCAGAGTCTCCCCTGTAAATTCAGGGTTCTCAACCTGTCAAAACATGTAAAAGAGATGATTTATTCATAATAATACATTCTAAATCATTCTATTCATCCACGATAGATATATCATCTCATCAAGACCAATCTACCTTACTTCATCGACATAATAATACCTAGTCATCCACTAGGCTGGATTCAAACCACAATTCTAAAACGATGCCTCGCATAATAATATACATAGATAACCTGAGTTAAGTGATATAATATACATAAGTGTGTTTGTCTTATATACATATCTTAAGAAAATATATACAAAA
>MVGT01003037.1:209523-219960 GCA_002174775.1 Macleaya cordata
CATTTGGTTTTGGAAATATACCCATCCCTAAAGCTCGATAACGATTAAATCTCGATTCTTTTGAAAATATAGTTTATTTAACTATAAATAAGAAAAGAATCATCCATATACTTATATATGTATATAACTCATTCATATATATATATAATTATTAGAATCTAGTTATTTTAAAATTAACTATTATTGTTTTACATCACTATGTGAAACTGTACTTTTGAAGAATCATTTTCACATCAATAGGACATCACAAATAAATCATGCATGCTTTGCAAAATAATTACATTTAATTTATAAATCTAAACCCTATAAAAGCATTGAAAGCACTTTAATGGCTACAAGGAAGTATTTATAAGTTCCTACCTCAAATCCCGCAAGGCTCTCTTTACCGCACTAATTTCCTCCAATTAGTGTACTGGTATTAGTACACTCTCCCAACTGAAAACAACACATTTAATTCACTTTCAAAACTCAATTTAATTCATACTAATTTCATATAGAATAACCTAGGGATCTAAATTCTAACCTAAACAGTCACTACGAGGGTCCAGGTCCTTATCAAATTAAATAAGGGCTTTAGGACTACAACCCAATTTGCTCTAAATATCCTCTTTAATTAATTTAGACCTCCGAATCTACAATATAACCTAAAACAATAAATTTGGGTCAAAATCAACCTTCCCAATTATCAATTTCCTCAATTAAGGGTTTGAAAGGTCTAATCAAATATTAAACTATTAACAAAATCATCCCTAAAATTGCAAACTAAAAATTAACAACATAAAATATTTAATTAAAACAAAATGAAAAGCTAGGGTCTCAAGTTTATACCTCAAACCACAAATTATGTGGTCCCTACGATCTCAATCGGACCATCGTCATCATCTTCATCTTCTCCTCTCTACCTCACGGTCGCCGACGCTCTCTTCTTCCTCTCTTTTCTTCCCTTTCTCTCCACGTCACTCTCTCCCTTTCTCTCCTTCTCTCTCTCTCCTTCTCTCTCTCTCCTTCTCTCTCTCCTTCTCTTTCTCTCTCTCTCTTTCTCCTTCTCTCTCTCTCCTTCTCTCTCTCTCTCTTTCTCCTTCTCTCCTTCTCTCTCTTTCCCCTTCCTCTTCTCTCCACCGTCTCTCTCTATCTTTACTGTTTCTCTCTTTCTACTAATTTCTAATATAAAGCCATACGGTGGAATTCTAACTTAATTAATTAGAGATAGCTATAAGAGGTACACTTTGTTGTATGGTGACATATATAAACTTTGTACATACCATATACAAAGGTTGGTTTATGGGTAAATTTTGGCGGGTCGGACAATGGGAATGGGTTGTGGGCCTGTTTACTATTTATTTTAAGTCATTGATCTCGAAAACTTGGTTAAAATCACGTAAAAATGCGGGTACCTTCGGTACTAATCCAAATCGTGTTCCGGGCCTTAATTTGGGATCATTCGGTGTCCGATTTTCGCGTATGAGTAGTCGAAATTCGATAACTTTTCGAGATCTATCCATTCATATGGTTAGATTCTTCAAATTACCATCCGATCGAAAACTCATTTATTTAATTTCAAATTTAATCATTTATTGACTCGGAATGACATTGACTGGTCAACTAAATTATTTTGGGTCGTTACATCTTCTTCCCACTTCTTTTGTACTTGTATTTATATTTTGTGTGTAGAAATCATAACACTTTATCAGCACGAGTCTCTACCAATCTCATACAACAAGATCGAGACCTCGACATTTTGTGATCAATCCGAAGCTTTTGGGCGTGTCACAAAATCAAAAGGTATACTTGTGTAGTTTTATTTTTAAATATCAAATCTAACAAAGCTCGAGTTTGCTGCATTAGATATTACTGGAAATAACTATCTTTCTTGGGTTCTGGATACGGAGCTACATCTCGAGTCAAAACAACTCGGAGATACTATAAGAGAAGGAAATCAACTAACCACGCCGAGTCGTGCTGCTGCTGCAACTATTTTCCTTAGTCATCACATCCACGGGGGACTTAAATCTGAATATTTGACGGTGAAAGGTCCGTTAATCTTCTAGAATTATTTAAAGGAGAGATATTGTCACTTGTCGATGGTCATACATCATGTTACTCAAAATGATTGGAGGAACCTGCGTTTGCAGGACTTCAAATCAGTACCAGATTATAACTCGGCTTTATTCAGAATAACCTAACAGCTGAGACTATATGGTGCTACTGTTACTGATGAACAGCTGTTGGAAAAACCTTCAGCACTTTCCACGCCTCTAATGTGTTATTGCAGCAGCAATATAGAGAGCTTAGGTTTCTGAAATATTCAGAGTTAATCTCCTGCCTTCTTGTTGCGGAGAAAAATAACGAGTTGTTGTTATTGAACCATTAATCTAGTTTCATTGGTTCTACGTCTGTACCTGAAGCTTATGCAGCTACTGCTTTAGGACAGGGACATGGACGACATGGTTATAAGGGTAAGCGCGGTAGACACTACCGACGGAATAATTCCAAGAAGTGGAATGGTACTAATAATGTCACACAGAATCCCCAGAAGAGGGATAACGCTGATCTCCTAAAGAGGGATAGTGGCAAAACGAAGCGAGGTAAAGGGAGAGGTTGGAATAAACCCCCTAAAGGTGTACCCTGCTATCATTGTGGCATGAAAAGACACTTGGCGCATAATTGTTATACAGTTGAGCATCTAGTTGATTTGTATCAGGCTTCATGTAAGAAAGCTAAAATTGGTGCCTAGATAAATTATATTTGTAATGGTGTTCCTACTGATGATACCCATCTAGAGTTGTCCGATATGTTCCTCGATCTAGAAGGCGAGGATTTGAGCAAATTAATTAGGGGATGAGCATGTTCATACCAATTGTACACTATTTTTTATGTACTACTTTTGTTTATATACAATATAAGCTTTTTGTATATATGCTTATTCTTGTTTTATTTTTAAACGATATGTACCCAAGCAGAGGCATATCCCGAGATATTGGTCCAAGCAGAGATATATTCAAACAAAGTCTATATGGTGAGGATGTTTGTCTTGCAGAGAGTGCAACGATGCGTACAATCCTCCGAGATATTAAATTTTTCACGAGCTTGCATATGTTCAAGGCTTACGTGACTACTATCATTGGCACGACCAGTTTAATTGAGGGCTTTGACAGAGCTAGTATCATGCTCTCCGGTGGTAAAATTCTTGATATTAACAATGCTTTGTATTCCTCCAGATCCAGGAGAGATTTACTGAGCTTTAAAGATATACGTTGTAATGGGTACTACCTTGAGACAGTGAATGAGCATGATATGGAAAACTTGTGTATTATCTCAACTGTCTCACACCAGAAGCGTATATTAGATAAGCTTCCGACTCTCTCCTTTAGATTGTATCATACGATAATAAGAAGAGTTGAATCTTATGCCGTCTTGAACTAGAAGTTCAATGATCCGAAAGCGTTTATGCTTTGGCATGACCGACTTAGTCACCCAGGTTCTACCATGATGAGTAGAATAATTCAAAACACGCAGGGACATTCATTATGGAACAAGAAGATTCTGATGTCCAAAGGTTATACTTGTGTAGCGTGTTCCCTGGGTAAATTGGCGCTTAAACCATCTTTAACCAAGGTCGTTGTTGAATCTCCAGCTTTTCTACAACGAATTCAGGGAGATACACCCCCAATATGGACTATTCCAATATTTTATGGTCTTGGTGGATGCTTCTGCGAGGTGGTCACATGTTTGCACGCACAATGTTGCGTCTGCACGTTTGGTCGCTCAGATTATACGATTACGTGCACATTTTCCTAAATTCTCTATCAAGTCTATCCGTCTTGATGGAGCTGCAGAGTTTACATCTCGAGCTTTTGACGCTTATTGCTAAGCAGTTGGCATTAACGTAGAGCATTCTGTTGCTCACGTTCATATACAAAATGGTCTTGCAGAATTATTTTTGAAGCGTCTTCAGCTCATTGCTCGGCCTATGCTTATGAGAACTAAGCTACCAGTGCAGCCTAGAGACATGCAATTTTCATGCAGCTGCATTAATTCGACTTCTTCTGACTGCATATCATTTGTACTCTCCTATGCAGCTTGTTGGGGGTCACCAACCAAATATTTCATGCTTACGTGTATTTGGTTGTGTTGTGCAAGTTTCTATTGCCCTACGCGACGCACCAGGTTTTGTCCTCAGCGTCATCTAGGAATATATGTTGGCTTTGATTTACCTTCTATTATTCGTCATCTTGAGCCAATGACAAGTGATATTTTTACCACCCGTTTTGTAGACTGTCATTTTGATGAGACAGTCTTCCCGTCATTAGGGAGAGACAATCCGTCATCAGTAGAACGACGTGATTCGTCGTTAGAAGAATGACATACGATTTCTGGGATCACACCATATATATCTCATCTTGATCTACGTACCAATGCATGTGACATTGAAGTGTGAAAAATTGTTCATATTTAGAAAGTTGCCAATGAAATACTTGATGCATTTAATGATGCAGCTAAAGTAACCAAGTCATATATATCTGCTGCAAATGCTCCTGTTAAAATTGATGTCTCAGAGAGACATACTGTGCGAGCTAATGTACCAAGAGGACATGTGATCCCAGTAGGACAAATTAAAGCAAATAAGTCGTCTAATAAACGCCTAAAGCATGGGCGACCTCTTGGTTCGAAGATTCTATTCCTAGGAAGAGAAAATGTCAATCAATTATTGTAAATACTTTAGGAGAGAGTATCATTGAACGATCCACATTCTCTGAAGATATGCTTCTTGAAGAAGGCAAATCCCCAGGAGAGGGACAGGAACAATCCCCAGAAGAAGAAAATGAGGAAATCTCTATAAATTATATATGTACTGGAGAAATGTAGAATCGCAATGAAATAATTGTTGAAGATATTTTTTTCCTTCTCAGTGGCTACTGACATTGTCACAGAGAACGGTGACATTGAGCCTCACTCTATAGAGGAATGTCGACATAGAGTTGATTGGGCAAAATGGAAAGAAGCCATCCAGGCAGAGTTGACTTCCCTTGCAAAGTGTGAGGTGTTTGGACCAGTTGTACCAACACCCACGAATGTGAACTCGATGGAAAATAAATGAGTATTTGCAAGAAAACGCAACAAGAAAAACGAGGCCATTCGTTATAAGGCGCGATTCGTGGCACAAGGTTTTTTAAAGAGACCTAGGATTGATTATGAAAAGACATATTCTCCTGTTATGGATGCAATTACTTTCAGATATCTTATCAGTTTAGTAGTCCCAGAAAGACTCGACATGCATCTGATGGATATGGTTACTGCATATCTATACAGAAAGTTAGATACAGATATTTATATGCGAGTCCCAGAAGGGTTATTTTTACCTGAGGGAAAATCACGTCATTTGTATTCACTTAATCTCAAAATAGCTTTATATAGATTGAAACAATCCGGACGAATGTGGTATAATCGCCTTAATGAGTACTTGTTAAAGGAAGAACATGTAAACGATCTCATTTGCCCCTGCGTTTTTATCAAGAAAACATAATCTGGATTTGCTATCATCGCTGTGTATGTCGATGACATCAATTTAATCGGGACTCCTGAAGAGCTCCATAATGCTACTGAATACCTGAAGAAGGAATTCGAGATGAAAGATCTCGAAAAAATAAAAATTTATCTCGGCTTGCAGATCGAGCATAACTCAAGTGGAGTTTTAGTCCATCAAACAGCATATACTGAGAAGATCTTGAAGCGTTTTAACATGGACAAAGCACATCCATTGAGTACTCCTATAGTTGTGAGATCTCTTGATATTGAGAAAGACCCATTCCGGTCAAAAGAAAAAGATGAATCACTACTTGGTCCTGAAGTACCATATTTCAGTACAATCGGAGCATTGATGACTTGGTACAATGTACCCGACTAGACATTGCATTTGCAGTGAATCTGTTAGCCAGGTTCAGTTCTACCCCGACAAGGAGACATTAGACAGGTGCCAAGCAGATTCTTTGTTATCTCCGCGGAACTACAGACATGGGATTGTTCTATCCAAGAAACCCATCAAATGGCTCTCAAATAATGGGGTACACTGATGTCGGATATCTCTCTGGTCCTCACAAAGTTATCTCCGAATCTGGTTATATTTTTACAAGTGGAGGTACAACATTCTCTTGGAGATCCAATAAGCAAAGTCTTCCAGCTACTTCTTCGAATCATTCAGAGATTATTGCATTGCATGAATCCAGCAGAGAATGCGTGTGGCTAAGATCTCTGATTGGACATATCAGAAGCTCTTGTGCTCTACCCTCTATCACTGATGTTCCAACAATCATTTTCTAAGACAATGCCGCTTGTATATCACAAGTTAGAAAAGGCTATATCAAAGGTGATAGAACCAAACATATTTCGTCGAAGCTATTTTATTCTCACCATCTCCATAAGAACCATGAGATTGATATCCTGCAGATACAATCTTGTGAGAATTTTGCTAATCTATTCACCAAGTCTGTCTACGGCTACTTTCAGAAAGCTAGTTTATGGTATTAGCATTAGATGGATGTATCATCAAGCATACTAATGTGAAGGACTACTCAATCAGGGGAAGTATACCCGTGCCTGCTTTTGTCTGACTGGACCTTATCGCGCTGTACTCTTTTCCCTTTGTTAAGATTTTGTCCCTCTGAATTTTTCTTGCTAAAGTTTTTAATGAGGCAGCTTATGCGAGTCCAGCACTCTTCTAAGTCTTTGTACTCTTTTCCTTAGCTCAGGTTTTGTCCATCTGGGTTTTCCTGTCAAGATTTTTAACGAGGCAATTATCTTAGAATGGTCGACATCCAAAGGTGAGTGTTATAACACGTATGTTAGTAAGGTGGCTGATCCACTGTTGCCTATCACATGCACACGACACCTATTAGATGATGTGTTGAGTAATCTGGATTTTCAAGACTTACTATATATATCATCTCCTTCTTTGTTAAGTAGAGAGATAAGTTGGAACTGTAAGTTATGTATGTGCGAACATATGAAATTGTACGAATATTAGTGAATAAGTGATATCTTCTTCCCAGTTCTTTTGTATTTGTATTTATACTTTGTGTGTAGAAATCATAACAAAAAGTCGTTTTAAAGCTGATTTTTTAGTCAAAGAATTACTATTATTACAATATAAAACAAGTCAGAACTTTGGATCAAAGATCTCCTTCAAAAAAAAAAATTAAAAAAAAAAAAAACAGTTTTGTTTATTATTTTTATCTACTGGATAAAGCCATCAAAAAGAATTTTAGATCTGACGGCTATAAAGTAATTAAAGATTAATGGGATCAGTGGACCCCAGAGAGTATTGGACTTATTCCATCAAATTTTTTTAGGGGTTTTGTAAAAAAAGTCCCTGAAAAAAAAAGTCATTGTGATTTTAGTCCTTGTTTTATAAATTTAGTCCCTACTTTTATGACTTTTATGTCCAAAACTAAGGACTAAATTTATAAAAAAGGATTAAAATCACAATGACTTTTTTTTTAGGGACTTTTTTTACATTTTCCAATTTTTTTATGAACAACAACGCTTCTAGATTTCCCCAACAACAGACGATGTACTTGACTTAGTTGACTCGTCCTGTATTTGATGTCGTCTTAATAAACCGTTTTTTAATCCAATCATATATGTATGCTGGCGCGAAATACTACGAATTGTAGTTATTTGGTGTATAGCTCATCTACGCCACAAGAATACATTGCTAATCACCGTCAAATTACACGTCAAAAACCACAAAAGGGCAACGATAGTTTTTTTTTTCGGCAGGAATTTGCTGTAACTCAAGCATTTCCGTTTTTTTTTCTATTTTTGTTTTAAGGAACCCAGACGGTGGGGCTTTGCTGTTGGACATGTTTGACGTGCGTCGACGTCTAAACCCAAAGAGCCGCCAATCACGTCTTGCGTGGCACATTTCATTTCGTCATTATTGCGACTTTGCTGCCAAATTCTAACGTTTGCCCTAAGGGCATTTATTTTTCAAAAAAAGATTTTTTTTTAAGTGGACTATTAAGGTTACAATAAAACGTAGATACACGTAGTGGACGTCGGAGAAGCGAGAAACCGTCAAGAACATCGTCACTAACGAACGCAAGAAAAGCGCCTACCAAATATCGAGAAGTTTTGATCCCAAGACCTCACACTATCAAAGATTTATAAGAGGGATGCACAATTATTGAACAAAAGGCCCATGTGCCGAGAAAAAAAAAGTTTTTTTTTTTTAAAATTAGATGTCTTCAAATCAGCTGATATTTTTGACCTCTTTAATATGAAATCTTGCTTGGCCCTCCTGTCATTTCTTTGCTACAGCTAATAAAAATCGTTGCTTTGTACGGCGAAAACTTTCTCTTTTATTGGCGCCCGATAGGTAGGCTATTAGATTGCTTCGACTTCATTCATACATTTGTCATATAATATTATCATCATTTATATGTTGTTATTAAAAATCAGCTCAATTTCACATGGGCCTTTGGCTCAAAGATTGTGCATCCTTCCCATAAATCTTTAGTAGTAGGAGGTCTTGGTATCAAAACTTTTCGGTCGTGGTATTGCCGTTAAGTTTGTCCCATGTAATCTAGTAATAAATATAAGTACGCTATTATTGGCGGTTTCTCTGTGCCCGTTAGTGGGTGCCTTTCCTGCGTTCATTTGTGACAATGTTCTTATCAACTCAATCAAATATTTCTAACCCTCCAAATAAATCACTTTAAATGTCAGTCGTTCGTTCACATTATTAAAGTCTAGATTAAGTAAGTATTCGTAGTGTTAGAGGTATCCGATTGAACCAATTTTTTTAAGTATAATCTAAATAGTAAAAATAATATACTTATAAAAGACCAACCTATTTATACAAACCATCTGGGGGTCAGCCTAATGGTTAACACCCACCCCACAACTTGTGAGGTTGAGGTTTCGAGACCTCTCAGTGGCCACCTCAAGGAATTTATTCCTCACTTACCCGGTAGTGTGAGAGGGGGGGCACACTTACCCCAGAGACTAGGGGGTACTCGAAGAGGACCTGATACTCCGGTCAGCAAAACAAAAAAAAAAAACATAGTTATTAAACTAATTTGCAATGAGCCTTATATTAATTTTTTAAAACAACCTTAAAAAATTAAATAAACCACTAAACTTTTAATCTTAACATGTGCCCTAAGGCACAAATTAACAAAATCTAATTTTTTAAGTACGTGAATACATGATCCAAAAGACCAAGCCGACAATATTTCCACCCAACATCTTCCCAAATGAAATTCTACCCAATTATTTTTCTTTTCATTTTCTACTCACCTTACTTTTATGTTGTGATTTGCACTATTTTGTGCAATTCTAATGTAGATGATTCTACAACTAATTTTTGTGAAGATAATCTCATGATGGAAGTAATTTTAACACACACACACACACACACACACACACACACACACACACACATATATATATATATATATATATATATGTGTGTAACGGTTAAAAACGGTCATTGTCATATAATGGCATTATAGTGATACAACATAACGGCCTAGGGTTGTTACGGTTATAACGACCATTATACCAGACCATTTTTTAAACATTGTCTAAAACTATGTACCCATTAAAAGATGATGAAAATTTAACAATAAACTAAATCGCTCATAAAGTTTAAAATTTGAATCGTATTTTTTGATGGGTAAATTTTTTTTGTGAAGATGATTAAGGTGATGAAATGATCAACCCACGCAAATAAAACAACCCTTAATCATGTTCGTATATTAAATTACTAATATATAAAGTGAGAAGTTCTGCTATTAATCAACTTTTTATTTGCATTAGTAATATAATTTAGTACTCGTATTAAACTCACACATATCTAAAAATCAGTTGACTTAAAAAAAAAAAAAAAAAAAAAAAAAAACTAACCCCATCTCAAAAACGTTTAAAATTTGTTCATTTGGAAGGGAGTTTGAGGTGGTTATAAAGTTTGAGACGGACAGAATTTTTAATATCTTCTTATTAAAAAGTTAAAAATATACATAGATTGGATCATTAGAAACTCTGTTCGGGAGAATTTTTAATTTTGTAGATGAAAAATCCTTCTTTTTTGAAGTGAAAACCGTCCAAGTTTCAAACTGAAGCTTCGTGGAAGTACACCGTCCAGGCGTCCAAACGAAACTATGCTCCTCTTCTGCTGTGAGGTGTCTACGTTCTTCAACAGTTTAATTTTTTAATAAATTTTAGGGAATTTTTGACTTTAGTCCCCTTTCAATGTTTCAATTAGGGGTTAGTCCCTTTTTACACAGAAATTGGACGTTGATCCCTTTTCTGTCAAGAATCAGTTAAGTAGAGCGCATGTGTCAAGCACGTGTGGCATTTTGACATTATTACCCCTCACGTGTAATACACGTGACTCACTTATGTGGGTACCTATAATTCTACCGAAAATACCCCTGC
>MVGT01003037.1:220975-237662 GCA_002174775.1 Macleaya cordata
TTCTTTGGAGTTTTGAGTTTTGACTAAAAGAGAGTGGGTCCAGGTAAGGTACATCAATTCTCTGAAATTGTACAGCTAGGCAGAATATCCAAAACAATTAAAATAAGGATGACACATTTGTCTCTAACCATGAAAAGCATGAGACTATGGACGACCACGGACTCTTAAGCATATTGAAATAATGGCGGTCCTATTCAGACCCAATGATTTTAGGACAAAATCCATAAGTCCACATTAATTGCATCCGAGAGATGTAATTTGATTACGGTGTTCAATTCATTACGTAGAGATGACCTTCACAAAAAACAATAAAAAGTCAATGGTGAGGACTTCTAATCACTCTAACTACTGCTTTATCAATTGTATCGAGAGATGCAGATTTATCTTGGATGAATTGATCACTCTAATAACTACTGCTTTTAATATGTTTAAATGTAACTTTGTGTTTAGAGATACGAATAATCAAGCTTAGGAGAGTCTAGCAAAAGCAGTGTGTAATTGGTCTTCCCCTTTAATTCGGCCCATGCGGAAGCGGTTTAACGAACCACGCGGAGAATCCACTCTGGTAAACTAACCATTCAATAACACTCTCCAATCCAAGAGAAAAATTAAAGAACATTTCCAATTCAGGAGGAAAAGTATGAAACGATAATTAGATATCAAGGATAATTGTGGCAAAAGCCAATTCTTCAATAATAGCTCCAAGCTGAATAATTAGATAAACTAATGTGCTATTTATAGCCACAGACTCTAGCTAGCAATCTTTTCTAATCAAACTCTGTTTCTAAAAATTAGAAATCTACTAAAACTCTTTAATAAATTAAGTTTCCTATTAAAACAAGAAATATAAATTAAAGAAACTATTAAATAATTAAAATTTCTAGTCTTAGATGGACTCTTGGGATGGACCCACAAGATCCACCGTATCACCCTTGCTAGTGCTCTAATCAGCCTCCGAGTTGGCTTTTTGACTCTCTTAATTAAGCTGACATAAACTCTATTGTTTCAACCGGCTTCTTGCCATCTTCATATGTAATATAGTAATAACCTATTTAGTTAGAATGCCTTGATTGAATCTCTGCAAGCTTTATGGCTTGAGGGTTGCTCCTTTTTGTTGAAACAACCCTCCCTTTTTCTCTGTAATTCTCCTTTCAATTATATCTATTCTTCCCCTATCAAACAAAAAATAACTTAAATTTTGTTTCTGGAAAAACAAGGCTATAGAAAGATATCTTGGATCCAATAAAATATTAATCTAAGTCAGTGAACATAAAGTAGATGGTATAGTTGTAGTGTTAAGAGAGCACTGAAAAGGAAATCCTGGACTCAGTGTAAGTGAGTCTGCTTCAGAATTTATTATTTTATGTTGGCGTCTTTCTTGCTAGAATTAATAAATGGATTCTCAAAAGATCGTAAATTTCATCTACCTCTAGCTCTAGTAACAAATTGTTGGGGTGCTCAATGTGAAAACTGATAGTATTTTAACCCTCCATCAATGTTTGATGGGGGTATAGAAGCTGGGTTTTCAATATCAATTATGATTATTTCAACTGGAGATGGAGTCATCTCAGCAATATTTTCCTGCCCCCAAAAACCTGTACGATGAGTTTAAGATTTCATTACCAGTACCTCTTCATTTTGAGTCGAGAGACTTAAGAACAAGATTGTAGCAAGAACAACCACCATAGCTAGACCAGTAAGAACTGTTTTAGCTTCTACTTGTCCAGGTGCAAGATCAAGAACATATTTTTACTAAAACCGAATCCAAAACATCTGGGAAGGGAAAAATATGCATCTTCTGATTCTGGTCAGAATATCTAGAGATATTGAGTGTCTACTATGAAGTAGTCTCCCTTCATAATGGGATTCAAGTGAAATGAAAATTCTTTATTAATATGTATATATAACTATGAAGAACAGAGTGCTCTGCAGTCTGCACTGCTCAATAAATTGTTCTACACATTAATAGTCTATTAATGTGTTATTACTTGCTCTCATTTATGTTATGGATTTGTTGTTACAATTAATAGTCATTCAAGGGTGACGACACCATTAAAGCTGTTTCACGCCCAAATATGTTTTTTTTTTTTTTTTTTTTTAATCTGTAGAACCAAGAATGCAACACAACACATTGGGGAGGATTATGAAGGTAACATCGTTTACAACAACATCACCATCATCTCCACAAGTTCTTACCTAGGACTCGTCAGAGCAGCCCTTCCCTTCCTTTCACCAACGGAGCCCTCTCTCTCGCGCCTTTCTTCAGTGACCAATTCTCATTTTAACATAGTTGTTCATCTCGTTAAGTTACCAAACACAGTTTTTACATCTACAATCTATGGGTTCCAAATGAGGCCAATAAGTAAATGTTATGGTAAAAAATAAGTATAGGAATGAGATTCGATTCGTAAAAGGGAAGCAGAGAGCAGAAAACATGAATACTACATCGTTCAGTTAAAGAATATTACAAAACAACGTGACGTCGTACAAATGACACTGACATGCATAATCTGCGAATGATAATGAAACAAAACCGCCCTGCAGAGATGCAGAAATGAAAACCAAGGACAGACACTAGGTCCTACGAATACTCAAACTGACAATGATGAGTACAAAAACAATTACAAGAGGAACTATTAAGACAATAACCACGTCAACCAAGCTCTTCACAAGTATAATGGAAGTTGCACATGTAATGGCATAAGTAATAGATCCTAAGATAATCCACCTGGTAATTTTGACAACCATGACTAAGCCTCGAGTATTTGCTGGCCTTAAGGTGCTGAGAATGAACAGAAGTACACCTAAAACAAATGAAATGAAGGTTAAAGATTTGAATGCGTTGAAGAGGACGACTTTGTGCCCAAGATCTGTCTTTTCCTCTCCTATTAGTCCAGCTAGTATACTAACAATGCCTCCAGCTGAGATTGGCATCACCCAATAAGAGACCTTAGCTGCAGTTTTCAGTTCTGGGACTCGAGCCTCGCTCTCAGCAACTTCAGCTGCTTGGTTTGGTTGTTCAGCTGGCTGAGATGTCACCCTCGAGTCATCGTTTGCAATTTCTGAAGTTGTTTCTTGCGCCTAGTTATATAAAAAGATAAAGATTTAAGAGTCTTTCTCTGAAAAGGAAAAAAGGTGTTTCTCTACGCATAAAAAAGACTAGAAAAGACATTTTGGTTCCTATAAAATATGAATCAGAGTCATAAACCAGATGTGATAGTTTTCATTGTTTAGAGAGCTCTAAAATAAACCAGATGCTATTTATGTTCACATCTTTCTTCCTAGAACTAAGTGGAATTTAAAAGATACTAAAATTCATCTACCTCTGGTAACAAATTGTTGGGGTGCTCAATGTGAAAGCTGCTAGTTTCTTGACCCTCAATCAATGGTTGATGGAGAAGAGAAGCAGGGTCTGATATATCCCCATTAGTTTGCTCTCTAGCTGCAACATTTTCATTAGACTCCACCTGCTGACATTATATTTAAATTCAGAAAATACCGAATAATTGGGTTCATTGTTTCATGTAAGTGATAATTAGTATGAAATTGAACCTTATCTGTCGAAATTCGAGGCCCAACCGAAGGGATGCTTGTATTTAGTACTTGAGGGGTCTTACATATGGAATGAAGAACTGTCGAAACTGGGGCAGGCATGTCAATTGAGGTTGATTTGCGTGGAAACTGGACAATATTTATGCCCCCCTATAAGGAAAAACATAACAATTCTTTCCCTCAAGTACAGAAATGAGACAAAGAAAATTAAGGAATTATCAACAATGATTACATTGAAGATTTCAGAACGAACCTCATTTGTAATATTTTCAGAAAGGCCACTCAAGCAACTGCTTGCATCTAGTACTTGATGGATCTCGGGTAATGGAGGACCAGGTATAGAAACTAGGTTTTGATTATCAATTATGATTTGTTCCATTGGAGTTATCTCAGCAATTTTTCCCTGCACATTTTGCAAGAAAATAATTTCTTAATTACCAAAAAGAAAGAGAATTAGAAAGGAAAGAACTCGTACGAGTAATAAACTCATCAGAACTGAACTTCTTTACCATTACCTTTTCATCTTTTCTAGTTTGGTGCCTGAGACGTACGAACGAGGTTGCAGCAAGAATAGAGACAATAAATACAACAAAAAGCACTGGGCTAGCTTCTGCTTGTGAAGCTGCATGATTAAGAAAACTGTTCTTACTAAACAGAATCCAAAATGTTAATATTGTGAAGCGAAAAAGATATGCATCTGCTGGAAATGGCTAGAGATATTGAGTCTGTCCACTATGAAGTAGTCTCCCTCGGGGTTTTGATGATGAAAATTGCTTTTTAATATGCATAACTACAGAACATTGAGAGTCTATTGTACTTAGTAGAATGCAACACAACACATTAGGAAATAATAAGAATAAAATTTGAGTACTCGATCGTATCATGAAGCAGTTCATATGCCTAAAATGTATTATCAGAATAAAATTAGTTCAGCAAAAGGAAAGAACATATATAATCTACTGTTACTAAGCAAATAGTCGAAACACAACATACCAATGCAAGCATACGCTGATATGCAACTGCTGCTGATTGAGTACATGGTTAACAGATCTTTAACCCTGAAATGATAAGCCAGCATGGCAAAACGAAGTAAATACTGTACCTCTGTATCACTTTTTCAGCTGACATACACAAGAACCCCCAAAATATATTAAAAAAAAACGGAGAACGACTAAAACGCCCAAAATTTAGAAATACATGTCCAAAAACTCCATGAACTTTTCAAAATAGCCAAAACCCCCAAAATTCTCAAAATTAGATGTATAGACGTATTTGCCCTTATTAGATAAAGAAGAAACTAATTTTGACCAACTCCTAAATTTGGTAATAGGATATATTGAAGCATTTAATTTAGATAAGATATTAAATCTTCCCTAAAAATATTCTTTCAATTAGATCATACTTAAATTAACCTAAGTTTTCTCCCTAATTAAGATTTTCAAATTCTGCCTATTATAGTCATAACCTTTGTTTACAACACTTTTATGAAGTCATTTGCTTAATTTTATGGCTCATTTTTTGCCAATACAAAATTCTAGAATTAATTAACAAAAAATATAGTTAGTACAAAATGACTTAAACGTGCAAAATATTTTTAGCATATGCACAAAAATGAAACAAACGAGTCTAAACAATTTTTGCACAACCAAAAATGAAACAACGGAATTTTTATTCCCGTAATATAAAATGCAAAAATTATAATGCATAAGCAAAAATTAATTTGTCAATGAAAAATTTTAAAAATTAAAGAAACATAGAGTCAATGCAAAACGATTGACACGTGCAAAAATTTTGCAATGTTCAAACGAAGTGTAAACAATAAAGCTTCGATTTAAAGATGAAAGTGGTTAAAGCGCATCTACCTTTAAAAGTCCTCATTATTTCATGTTCAAATGGGCAAAAATTATTTTTGCACAACAAAAAAAATCAAACAACGAATTTTTAAGTCAATCAATACAAATTGCAAAAATTGTAATGCATAAAAAAAATTAATTTGATCTAGAAAAAATATATTTTGCAGGAGAAAAAAAAACTCAAACACAAATATGATTCGTAACAAAAAAAAATGAGAGAATGGTCTTTTCTATTCATAATGCACTAGTGGAACCATTATTTTATTAATAAAAAAAATTGAAATCAAAATATTTTTCTCTTTTGTCTTTTAGGTTAGAAAACAACAATAAATATAGTAGTTTATAGAAGAAAAAATATTTAAAATATTAAGGAGATAAAAATGATTTTAAACAAAATAGAAACTAATTAATTCAAAATTATCAATTAAGCACCAATTAAGGAATAGAATCTTATTAAGATATTATTCTCTAATTAAAAAAGGGTATACACGGAATTAAAAAAAAAAGAATTATTGACTAGGGGGGTAAACAGAAATTTTATCCCTTAAAAAGTATAAAATGGTAAAATCAAAAAAAAAATAAGGGGATTTTGGCTATTATGAAATGTTTGTGGGGTTTTTAGTATTTGACAGTCAAAAATGTGATTTTTTTTGAGCAAAATTATGTAAAAAAAAAGGGATTGGGGATTGAAAATTTTTTTTTTCCTCTAAACATTGTTTAGTCTGCTTAGAAATGATAAAAATCCTAAATTGTGGCCCTGATTTACATTAGAATGGTCTTCATCATGTTTATCAATAAGGTACTACATATAGTTGGATAATACAATTAACTGATTTGATTCAGATAAAGTTACTTCTAGTTAACTATCCAACAAGGAGATTTCAAATTTCCTGTTCAGCAAGTAATTACAACAGGGCCAATAATTTTCTATGGGTTACCAACTAGGTATGATCCATAATGGATCACAAACCAGGGCAAGTCATGGCCAATAACAACAGGGCCAATCAGTTTCAAGATGGCCAGACCGTTGGCTGTACGTGGACAGTTCAGCCACCTCCAGTGGTATGAATATAGAAATTCCCCTACCAACCAGGGTAGCCACAATTAATCTTCCACTCCATTTACACCTGCATATGGGACCCACATAGAGATGATCTAAGGGCTGATTTTTGCAAGGATGATTCATCATGTAGATCATCCTCACAGAAAATATATCATTCTAAAACTTTTAAACCCCGTAAAAAATTGGTTCAAACTTAAATAAAATGAATGTTCAAAAAGCTCAAAGATTCAATTATCTTTTGATGGGGTTGATAGTTCCTAAAGGAATGTAATTTTATTGATAAAGATGATCCACATAGCGAAGAGATCATCATCACAAAAGTTCAACCCTTGGGTCATCTATATGGCCCACTAGTGGGTGTAAACAGGGTGTAAGAATTGGTAGTTCCAAAAATAAAAATAATAAAGGTCGCTGTTAGAATTAGTTGAGGATTTAACAGTCGTGACGGGTTATAGTCAACGGAGGTCCTCGTGGGTCAAGGGACTCATGTCTACTTAGTAATAAACAAGGGACCTGTCATTAATTTCCGAACAAATTAGGGACCCAAGTCAAAATTACTCAGAGTTATAGACTAACGAGATTTTTAGATGGAAAATGAACCGAAATGTCCAGTGTAAAACCCGCTTTGTCCTTTGTTTCACTCCTTCGATATATCATCAAAGAAATATGAATAAAATCATAGCACTGCGACATCAAAGATGACTATACAGAGGTTGTCGCACCTCTTGAAGCGCACTTTTAAAGTGGGGTCCAGAGAATTGAAATTTACCGAAGTTCTTTGCTTGCGACTGCTGTCGCAGTGTCTGAGAGTAAAACTTTTCTTCCCGCCAACGAATAAATCTTACCCAACCAGAAAACAAAGACAAAAACTACAAATTTCAAAGAGTTTAAAAGCTTACCTGATTTTGATCGGTCGGACAGTTGAGAGATCTTCAGTTTCGATGGGAAACCTTGGCTTTCAAATCTCTGCAATTTCAGAAGGAATCATTTAAACCACCTATGACACAAATTCATAAAAAAAACGAAAAAAATTCTCATATGGGTTTCTGATTTCTTTTTTATGGGTTTCGGATTCATAATCCAGAACAAAAGAATAACTGAATCGAAAACCCATCTGAAATTTGTTTCTGATTCTGATACTTTCAGAAGTTTATTTTACTTGAATCAGAAGCTCAGGGAACCGAGCCGATGAAGAAGTCAGCCGGGTCAGTCCCCATCCGATCAAGTCCACCGGATGGATTAGTTCCATGCATTTTCAAGTTCAACCTTCGAACCCTTAAAGCAGAGCTAGTAGTACCTCTTACTCTGTTTTTCCCCTGTTTACCTGATTCAGACCGGCAGTTGAGAGAGCTATTGTTATGCGGTTTGAAACCCTACAATTTCAGAAGGAACAGATTTTCAAAAGAAACACTATCTCCAAAACAAATTCGTAAAGGGTAAAAAGAAAATCTTAAATCATAAATGGGTTTTTGGTTAAAAAACCAGAACAAGAGCTCGGGCATCTGATTATTTCAGAAGAGCTTCTTCTGGGTCGATTAATACCCTGTTTGGGTTTCAAAATCCACACTCTGAAATCCTTTGGAAATTAATGAAACACTCTACGGCATAAAAATTCAGAATTCAAATGTAATTGAACTAAATTTGGGATAAGAAGCCATAAAAACGGAGAAATACCCAGTAGAGTTCTGAGCATTCTTTGACTGATCGGAATTTGAGGTGTCTGACTTACTTTGTCTTTCTCCGGTTCGATAGGAAATTGATGAAACCTAGATTGATTTTTTTTCAGGAAATCTAGTCTATTTAAGGTGGAGAGTAGTGACGTGGAGAGAGAGAAAGACAGAGACAAGTTGTAGAAGACTGAAGACTTTAGAGAAAAAAAAAATAACGCGGATTTTTGTTTGGAGTCAGGATATATGTACAGGCTTAAATGTACAGGTTAGATGTACAGCCTCTTGTGGGACTCACATGAAGTTGATCTAAGAGCCGATATTTTGTGAAAATCTTCTCCTCATCATGTAGATCATCTTCACCAAAAATCAGCTCATTCTAAAACATTTAGTCCCACCAAAAGTTGATTAGAATTTGATTAAAAATTAACGGTGAGAAATGAACGATGAGAAAAAGAGACAACTTTTAGTGGGGCTAGAAGTTTTAGAATGAGCTGATTTTTGGTGAAGATGATCTACATGATGAGGAGAACATTTTCACAAAATATCGACCCTTAGATCAACATCATGTGGGCTCCATAAGAGGCTGTACATCTAACCTGTATATTTAAGCCTGTACATATATCCTGACTCGTTTGTTTATGGGACACAAATTTCAGAATTCAAGATGGTTCCACCTCATCGAGATTAACGGTGTAGATTTTGTAGAATGTCCATGGCCGTACAATCCCTCTTTTCTTTCTCGAAATACCACACTTTTAAGCAAAATCGGAATCTATTATCACTGATACTTTTGAATATTAATTAATTAAAGGGTTGTTAGAGATTTTCTTCAAGGACTGAAAAACCCTTAATTTTTTTTCTAAATGACCAAATCACCCTTCATACCTCAAGCTGATTAATGGAATATCTTTACAAATCGAACCTGAAGACTGCTTCCAATCATCCTATCAAGTCAACTGCATTGTTTCCGTCACCGCCAATCCCAGTTACCAGAAACCGTGGAATTCCAAATGACTTCATTTCTTTGAGGAATTCTATCAAACAGTTTACAAGTATCCCAAAAACACCCACATTTCATATAAAAACCCAACAGAGCACTTACTGTAAAAGACGTCCTAATTATACTCATGAAAAATCATCAAACCCATGAATCTACTGTCCAAATTCCAAAAGTCTAAGGAGAATCGAGCAGGATTTGAGAACAAAAGGGTAAATGAATTGATTAGGAAGAAAACCCATAACCAGCATTTTGGAGAATAAATTCAACTGCTTCGACAACAATTCCAGTTACTGTGTTAGAGGATTTCAAGGAAATATGGGTAATGGTGGTTGATTGTGATGAGTAGGGGTTTTAAGGAGCTTTTTCTGGAGTCTGACTAGTTCCACTAACAGTAGTAGTAGTGATGGTGCATGGTGGTGGTGGTGGTGGTGGTAGAAGAGCGGTTTGGGAAGAAAGATGAGGAAGTGAGGAGAGATCCATAATGGGTGTTTGCAGCCATGAATGGTGAATTAATGTTATAGTCTGTTTGGACAAGGGATTTTAGGGAGGGATTTTGTAGGGACCAGGGATTTTGAGGAAAAATATAACATGATTTTTCCACCAAATCATTGGTCTCACAAAATCCCTCCCCTGTCCAAACAAACTATTAAAGTAAACTACTTCAATGATCTCCATTTGCCAGAAGTAGTTTACTCAGAGAGAGAGAGAGAGAGAGAGAGAAATAGTAGTGCTACATTGAGTGGAAAGCTTGAAAGTTAGGAACCACGGATTCGACGATTGGACGCAAACAGGACAATTTTATTTTCTTTATTTTTCAATTAAAAATACTACTAGACACTAACATTCTTGTCTTAGATAAGTGTCTTTGTTCCGTAGCTTGAAAGTTTTACGGAATTCAAAATCAATGATGGATGCAAGGGATGTAGTAGGTTGTAAATCACGAGGATCCTTAAAATTTATACACATACTACTGGATTCATTTCAAAATGCACTAGTGATGCGATTGTGGAAGAGAAGACTTATCAAAATAAGAATTCAATGCGATCTCTACATTTCAGCCCCCATAATGCTTTAGAGCAAGTCTGATCCGGAGGTAGAGGCCAATCTATTGGGCACCCCTAGCTACTAATTTGTGGATAGCTATATCAAAACTTTAGTATAAAGGGGCTCTAGTTTGGCTGGCCCAAAATTAGTGGTAATAACTTCGTCCATGCCCTTTTTAATATCGGACGAGCCTTCACAAGCGCTTCCTGCGTTGAGTTGAGTGATCCACTAAACTTATTTTACTCTTTTATGCGCACTATTGAGTTAGTAAATTATGATGTGTGTTATTTGATTAACATCCTCACAAACTGCCCTCCAGCAAACCCACCCTCAAACAAAAAACTCACTTTGCCCCCTCACACGCACTATTAAGTTAGTAAATTATGTTGCGTGTTATTTGGTTAACCCCTTCATAAATCTAGTCCCTACACAAACTACGTGTGTACCCCTCCAGCAAACCCATCCCCAAACAATCCCTTAATTTTTTTATTAACACTACACTTATACTTTTTTAACATTGTCTTGTAGGACTCATATGAGGTGGAGATCATCGTCAAAAAAATTAAAACTATAGATCATCTCTAAACTAGCCACATCGGTGAGTGTAAACATAATATAAGAAGAAGATAAGAATATATATATAGAGAGCGGAACGAAGTACATTGGTTAGGAGTACATTGAGTATACATTGGCTTATGGGGCCCATCTAGAGATGAATTAATGGCTCATTTTAAGTTAGAATATTCTCCCAATCATGTTGATCATCTTCACAAAAAATTAACATATTTTAAAACTTGTAACCCTATCATCCGGTAATTAGAAATCACTAAAAATTAACAATGTTTGAATAGCTAAAAGACCGTTAATTTTCAGTGATTTCTGATCACTGGATGATACAGTTAGAAGTTTTAGAATGGGCTAATTTTTTGTGAAGATGATCAACATGATGGAGAGAATATCCAAACTCAAAATGAGCCCATGATATATATATATATAAGTGGTGGGTTAAAATTTCAAAACAAAAAAATAATTAGGGATGTCAATCAATGGTCGAAAATCCGAATCCGATTCGAATTCGTATTCGAATTTTCAGATATTATTCAAAATTTCGGATATCGGATTCGGATATCGAATATTTTTTTCGGATAATAAAGATTTTCAGATACGGATTCGGATATTAAGGAATTCACTCCGTTAATATCCGACTCATATACATAAAAAAAATCATATATGATACATTAAAATTGTATATAATATATATAATTATATATAGTATATTATATAATAGGTATTAGTATAAATAAAATGAAAAAAATCCAAATATAGTAAAAATTAAGTTCTATATTATCAAATTTCGGATAATATCTAAATTTGATTGACTTATCGGATCAAATCGGATATTCGATAAATTTTTCAGATACGAATTCGAATTGTGAAATATAATATCCGTTCGGATATCGGATCGAATTCGGATATCGAATATTTTTTTCGGATACAGATCCGGATAGTGCACTATCTATTTTGATAGTTACCGTTGACATCCCTAAAAATAATAAGGGGGAACAACAGTTTAGTCCTATTTGAGGGGTAATATGATGGTTCATTCCTAGCTAAAAGTATTATGAAAGTTTAGTCCAAATAGGTAAAAAATCACATATGTGCATTTTGCTAAACAAAAATACCCAGCAATAAATACAAAATCCGTAAGCACCAACTAACTTTTTTATTTTATTTTTAAAACAAAAAATGATATAACTTTTAAAATATAAATCAGTTTTTCATAAAAATTATATTTTTGAAAATCATACATTGAGATCTTTAAAATGAGACCAGTCAACAATATTTTTTTCTTTAAAAAAAATTATATTATGAAGTATGCAAAACATATTTTGTAAAACAATTATGCAAATTATATTTTGCAAAACAATTATGCAAAATATTGTTATTGCTTTAAACAAAAGAATGGAAGAATTTTGAATATTTTTATATAGATTTAAGTTTAAAATAACTTTTATAGCTTTTGATCTATATATTTTTCTTAAAAAATAAAGCCACACAATTTGCATCCATTTATATGCATGCAAAATATAATTTGCATCCACTAAAATGCATGCAAAATAGTTTTTACAAACGTTTATATGCTTGCAAACACACTATAAAGATATTTAAATGGGTGCAAAACACAATTCGCATCCACTAAAATGCATGTAAAATAATTTTTGCAAACGTTTATATGCTTGCAAACACTCTATAAAGACATTTAAATGCATGCAAAATCTATTTTGCATACACTAAAATGCATGCAAAATAGTTTTTATAAACGTTTATATGCTTGCAAACACATTATGAAGACATTTAAATACATGCATATTGTATGCAAAACACAATTTGCATAGAATTACATGTATATATGCAATAACTCTGGAAACACTTTAAAGTATGCAAATTCAGATTTGCATGTTTTCAAAAAAAAATTAAAAAAAGTATTATTGTCTGGTCTAATTTTGAAGATCTCGTCGAAAGCTTTCTAAAAATATAAATTTTATCAAAATCTGATTTATAGTTTATAAGATATAGCATTTTAAAAATTTAAAACAAAAAATAACAAACTTTTTCTCTTATAGTTGTTCCACCCTTAGTAACCGACTCCGGAACCTCGCGCTCCCGCTCCGAACTACACTCTGACGCTCCTGCTCCGAAGGTATGCTAAAACTAATAACATTTTTTAATCGGTCGCTCTGACGCTCCCGCTCCCACTTTCGTTCCCGCTTCGACCCGCCCTTTAGTTACTTAGGTTCCACATTTAAAAATTAAGAAAAAAGGTAAAATTGGTAATATATATAAGTAAAACATGTACATGAGTTTCAGTAAAAGACTAAAAGGTTGTTATTTATTAAAGAAATGACTAAATAGTAAAAAAAAAGTCACTAAAAGATGTTCCAGATAAAAAAAAGATAGTTGGGATCAAACTGTAGTAATACTTGGAAAAAAGGACTATTTGGTTGTTTTCTCAAATAATAAAAACAATAATTTGACAGACATACTCATCCCATTACGATTCATATTGAGCTGCATGGGAGCCGATAGAAGCTCTTTTAAAGAATATAATAGAAAATAGATATGTTATATGTACTGTGCCATATAGATCATGTACTGCAATTAATCTTATTTATATCCTATTTACATATGCCAACAGGTGCTACATGGAGTTGATCTGATGGCTGATTTTTTGTAACAATGATATTCTCATTGTTTAAATCAATATCAGCCCATGATTCGTCACCAAGTGGGCCCACATAATACCTACTTTATTTTATCGTACAATTTATTCTTACACTCTATACTTGTCAATTGATTAGTGTTGAGATGATCCAAGGGCTAAATGTTTATGCTAATGATTGTCTCATCTAATACGTAGATCAAAATTATGTGATGGTGGAGATGATGGGTGTGATGGCGGTGACGAGGTGGTGGTGTATTAATTGGTGTTTGTAGTAGCGCGATGATGCTACACTTACTACAAAGTGTACTATAAGTTATACTGCGAAGGCTATTTAGGAGGGTATTTGCATTAATTAAGAAATGACGCAAATCACGAAGTGTGAGATTATTTGAGAACCGTAGGATGACTTTTGCAATAGAAAATATAGTAAGTTTAGCATTTCGGTCGTAACAATATTGAGGTGGTGGCGGTGGTGGTTGTCAAACAAAGGGGACTCGTTTTTATGTGAATTTGAAGAAGTTAATTTCTAACGCCTCCTATTCGTTGATGATTCTTGGACTATTACCTAGACTATTACCTAAGGGGGTGTACATAAAAAATCATTCAATTTGCTTGATTATTTATGCATACTGGATAAAATTAATTAGACTAGGTTGGCAACGGATTAGGGATAGGATCAACTTTAAGTGAGTTGACGGGTTGATAAATCAAGATTAGTCAATCCTAATCCTGACTCATTTATTAAATAAGTTAATTTTCCTAAACTTAACTTTAAGTGGGTTAGTGGGTTGATCCTTATCAAAACCTAAAAAATTTAAAAGCCTTTAACTTGTCACTAATTAGTGCATGCTTTAAACTTAAAAATTATTATTTAATGTTAAAACTTTAAATTTAATATTTAAAGATTAAATTAATAGCTAAATTTAAAACTTGAAAATCACTTACTAAATTCTTAAATTAAAGTCTAATTTTTTAGGAAATGTATAATTTACGAGTCGGAGATGATACACGGATTAAGTTGGTTGACCCGTTCAACCCACGAATCAGAAAAGATCAACCCGAACCGCTTAATTAGTAGGTCGAGTTTGTTGGGTTGGCCGATCAGGTCAAGTTTTGCCAATCTCGATAAAACCATCAAAAAGTAATAGAAATTAATAGTTGATGGGAAAAATGGACCCCATAGAGAATTGGACTTCCAGCGTTTACTATATGGTTTTTTTCAAGGAACCAAGACCTGGGGCTTTTCTGTTCGACATGCTTGGCGTGAGTCGACGACGAGAATTGGACTTCCAGCGTTTACTATATGGTTTTTTTCAAGGAACCAAGACCTGGGGCTTTTCTGTTCGACATGCTTGGCGTGAGTCGACGACTCGTCGTCGACCAAAAACCTCACACTCAAAAGACCAGCCGTGTAATTGTTGGGGTTTATGCTCTAAAATAATTTAAATTGACAACATTGATAAATTATATTTATTAATGAGCATAATATTATATTATTATTTTATTCATATGATGGATTAAGTGTTGTTCACTAGATGATGTTGTAAGTAAATTATTTGTATGAAGTGTTCATACATGGAGAGATATAATTTACTGGTTCCTCATATTCTTGTATAGTTCATAGTCAGTGATGAATCTGAACAATTCATCTGATAAAACTATAACACACTAGACTTCTATATTATAGGGTGATGTATCTCCATCACCGGAGTGGCGACTCTAAGTCAGTGTGTTGGTGTATTAGGAATACACTGAACAGGTCAGACAGAATACTTTTTATATTATTGTCAGCATATAAAAAGATTCTGTAAAACTTGCTGATTGCAAATGTCCTAAATCCTGAGAGCAGAGTATACCCTACAAGTTGGTTTCTACTCACTTTGATCTACCAAACAGTGAGGTCAGACAACGCAAACGTGATCCAATATTCTGGGTAGGTTGGGTGGTCGAAATCACTTAGTGGGATTACTTTGTGTCAATAAGGAATCCACACCAAAATGATATTCCCTTGAGAGCCTAATCAAGAGTATTAATTATTCTAGACTGCGCAGTGATCCTATAAAATGTTTATTGGATTATTAGAATAATTATAATGGTATGATATGGCAGGCAAGGACTAAGATGTAATTACTCGAAAGGTGCTGACATTAATAGTTAATGTTACCTTGGTGTATATTACGAATATCAGTTAAGTGGAGGGACTATTTGCTGGTATAACGAGTGAAGGGCTTCTGAATAATATTCATTTACTTGAGAGTATTCAGTTGCAGTTATTTAGTGGACTTAACTGCAATTAGATTTATTATTTGAGAATTATATGAGATATATGGACCTCAAAGTAATAAATCAAAAGCTTAAGTAAGTGGGGCCCATATGGACCTAACTTGGAGCTAAAGATATGGGAAGAGAGTCTTTCTCTATAAATAGAGATAGGGTTCATAAGATAGCCCACCCTAACTTGTGTATCAAAAAATTCTCTCCCAATTTAGAATTCAAGTTATGACCTTTATGGTTTTAGAAACTCAAAATTCGTAGTATATTCCCGTGGGAATTTAAAATCAAGTTTTGAGGTACTTCGGGGTAGAATTGTAGATTTGCTATTTCAGGCAAAGTTGTAGAAAATTTGATTTCCTAAAAAAACATATATCATATAGGCGAATCGGATTTACCATTAGAGAATTATAGCCGAAATATAGTTACTGTATCTTTTCGGATTTTCGACGACTGATCCAGAATGTGGGAGGAAGATCTGTGATTACATGCAAGCGTTTAAACAGTATGTATCTGATCTTCAAGTTATTATTTTAATTCATACCTCCTCATGTGATTCTGTGAAGGGAAAATAGTTATTTGTTTCCGCTACACAATTTAATCTAGACCCTATTTTCCCCAATAGTAATACCCAAAAAAATTCAATAGTGTGAATATTCCACACTTAACCAACATAATTAAGTTAGTATGAAAGTATCCCAATTTAAGTAAGTATTGATTTGAAAAATAAATTTCTCATATGCATGGTAATATGCATGGAAACTCTTAATGTACTTTAAAAGAGTTATCTCTAAAAAAAATTAATTATTTAATTAATTAATAAAATATTAATAATAATATTTTATTATTATAAAAACGTGGGCTACTGCTACAGTAGCCGCCATATACTGTAGCAGCCCACTAAAAGAATAAAAAATTAATTTTTAATATTAAAAACTTAAATATTAAAATAATAATAATAATAAAAAAAAATCTCAAAATTTTCCTATATAAACTCTCCCTTATTTCCTT
>MVGT01003037.1:259148-276819 GCA_002174775.1 Macleaya cordata
GAACAAAGTATTTACTAATGAATCATATCTCTCCTCACATACAACACTTGTACATGAATAATTCATCGAAATTATTAATCTCACCATGCATGTTAAATATGATAAATTAAATTAATGATAAACCAAATAACCATAGATGTCAAATATATTGTTTTTAGGGCATAACCCCAACAAAACCCTCATCTTATTCATAAAAAAAAACATCTCAGATCGAGATTGGAAGAGAGATCTCTAATTAAAACTGATTTTTGGTTGGAGAGAGAAGCTTTAAGCTTTATTTAATCTGTAGATCTGATTAAAACAAGAAAGACAACAAGAGAAACAAAAATAGATACAGAGAAAGAGAACGAAATAATGAATGAGTGGATGAGAGAAATAGAGATAGATACAGAGACAGAGAACAAAAGATCGAGAGAATAACATGGATCGAGAGGGAGAACGTTCGATCTTCTAGGATTTGGATTTTGATAAGTTATTCCAGGGTTTCTCCTTGAAGAGATATTCGATCTTCTAGGATTTAGAGTTTAAAAAGTTATTCTAGGGTTACTCCGAAGAGATAGAGTTGAAAATTTGATTTTTATGTCTGAAATTGTGTTTTAAATTGCTGGGGTATAGTTGTCATTTTAAAATGTTTAGAAGGACATAACGGTAATTGGATCGAATCAGATATTCATCCCTCCATTCAGCTATAAAATATAGCTTACTCATATGCCTCCAAGTTAGATATTTTATCTGACTCAAACATTGAATCAGATGTTCAAAAAATAAAGAACAAACGGTCTGAAATCTGAGTCAACCCGAATTAGATGTCGAGTCAGATTTCAGATCTCGAGTCAGCAAAAAACAAACATGGCCTTAGTCAATAAAATCAAATTAGATTTACCAAGTGGGTTATCTTACTGGGTCTTGTACTTAGCTTTTTGTAGTGGGTGTCATGTTAGTTATCATTTTTAGGGATTTTGTTAACATCTGCCCTAAGGGCACATGATAAGCTTTTAGGTTTTGTGTTTAGTTTAGTTTCTTAAGGTTGTTTAAATGGGCTGATTTTTGGATATGTATGTTATTTATAATTTTTAGATCATATCTAAAAAAATCAGCTCAATCGGAGACCTTTAGCACCATCTGGCACCACAAAAACTTAATTTAGACTTTAACAGTGTGAATGAACGACTGACATTTAAAGTGGTTTATTTAGAGGGTTAGATATTTTTGATTGAGCTGATTTTTTGTGAACATCTGATAAATAATGATATTATTTTTACAAAAATTCAGCTAATTTGAAGACCTCTAACTTGTAAAAAAGCTCCTTCAAAAACAACCTTATCATGTGCCCTTAGGGCACACGTTAATAGGACCCCATTTTTAGAACCTTCATTATGTCATATATCTGAACAATGGATTCATGATCGTCTTACTCTGATCTTTGAAAGATTGATTTACATCTGATTATTCATTGATTTTATTTAAGACATGGCTGCAACCCTTTTGTGCTCTTATTCAAAACTGTTTGGATTGTGGATGAGCCGTGCGTAAGTGAGTAGTATTACTCTGAAGAGTTAGACATTAATTAGACGAGAGCTGCTGTTTGGCCCGACCAAATGACCGAATAAATGCCAGATTCTTATGTGGCATAGTGGGTCCCACTGCCACATAAGATGGAAACCCCCTCATAACACTTTTAGGATGGGAAAAGTGGTGGGTCCCACCTACCACATAAGGATCTGGCATATATTTTGTCATTTGGTCGGGCCAAAAAGCTTTATTGTAATTAGACACTAGACAGAATGATTTAGGATTCAAAATGCTTTGGTGTGTATGTGTGCGGGGCTGGCAATGTTAATAGTCCTTTGAACCTAAAATCCCCCTATTCGGATTTAGAACTCATTTACATTATTAAAGGAGTAGTTCTCCTCTTATATTTTTTTTACGCCCCGCCCCTAACATCTTCACCATTATCTTTACCACCTTCACCCTACTCTATTGTCGACCACCTCTGACTCCACCGCCGACCACCTGCAAAAAAAATACAATTTTTTTTTCATAGAGATAAGAGAGAGAACGTGAAAGAGAGAGAGAGAGAGAGAGGTAGAGAAGAGAGGAGGGAGAACGAGCTTGAACCAACCCCCTCCTTACCCCTCACGCTAGATGAAGTTTCTATTTTTAAATCAAATTCGACCATCAATGGTGAATTCGACCAAAATTTTCGACAAACAATGATTGAAATCGTGATCCGATTAGTAGTTGTCAAATTCCATCATCTTCTTCGAATTCTTTTTGATCTAAATAATTTTTTTGAACTTAAATTATTATTATTTTATTTTTATGGGGGAAAGAAGGGTAAGATATAGAGAGATGGTGAGATCTAGAGAGAGAGAGGAGTGAGATCTACAGAGGAGCGTGTAGCGCGAGTAAGGGGAGAAATTGAATTTTTTATCGCATAAATATAATCCAAGGGTAAGACTCTCTCAAATATGACCTAATGGCTAAATTTTTGTGATGATGATCTCAACCGCATAATGCGCCAGAAATCCACACGCTCTTGGAGGGTGCGCATGTAGCGTGCAAGGGAGAACACACGTTTGGATAGCTACGGAGATTGACAACCAACTTATATGCGTGAAGTGTCACATAAAAAATTTATAAGCACCTAAAAAAAATTAAAAAAATATAGAGATTGGTACAATGGGTTAGTGTGAATGATCTCCTCATTATGTAGATCATCTTTACAAAAATTAGTTCATTCTAAAATTGCAATAATCTTTCGATGAGATCAAGAGTTCTCGAACTATGTGATATTTTTGTTAGAATGATTTACATGGTGAGGCGACCATCTTTACAAAAACTCAGCTCTTGAATCATCTCTATGTTGGTCCCATAAGTTGATGTAAGCCCAATGTAAGAATAAATCAAGTAGAACATTTAGAGTGTTGAGTTGAAGTATCTAATCACTATTATATATTGCTATAGATATCACATTACATTTTTTTTTATCAATAAAATGAGAAATTCATTAGAGCAGAAGAATAGGTAAATGAGGAACTATAGACTTTGTTGGCTTGAAAGTGGACCTTGATTCGGGAAGGCCCCAAACACCGGTTGTGTTGCTTCTCCTCAAGGGCGGCCCTAAATGGATGCATGTTGGGGAACCTGTTTTACTGGTCTATTTTACCTAACCTGTAAAACATGTTTCTTTTTACACATGACTTCTGGCCATTGGGTGGTCCCTTTAGATAGAGGACATGCCCTCCTAGCGGAACTCGAGATAAATTTTGAAATGGAGTGGGGATATGAGGTTATTAATCATGTGATGCCCACAAAGAGATGGAATCTGAATTTAGATGAGGATGTTCTTATCACAACGTAGATCATCATATCCGTAAGTCAATGCGTTCTAAAGCTTCTAGACTCATCAAATATTAGTTACAAATTAACGCTAAAATAAATGTCTCAAAAAATTTAAAATTTTAAGTTTTAAATGGACCGACTTCAAGTGGTTAGAATTTTTAGAAATGATAATCTATATGATGAAGAAATCATTCTCATTAAAAAAAAGCCTTTAGAACATTTTTTCAATGTAATATATATGGGGTACAATAGGGGAATTTCAAATAGGGCATTTGATTCCTCAATTTCTTCATATTTATAACCCAAAAACTGATGAAGGATAACATTTATTAAGCGTAGACAAAAGCATCGATATAACCCTTTCCTTAAGTCACAAGTGCATTTTCTATATCCTTTCGTTAAACGCGTTGTCATTCGTTTTGTGGGGTTTTAGAACTGACTGCCTATTTTTGTAAAATCCTAATGGTGGATTTGATAATCTAGCCATGCATTAAAAAAAGAATTTTGATACTTAAAAGAGAGCTCAAATCCAATTGCAGCTTCTGATCTTTCATCCGTGCCTTCTCAATCTAAGAAAGCTTCTAGGATGTTCTCCCTTCCATCCTAGCTAGTCCTTCGAAAACTTGGCAGCCGTGCAGGCATCACTTGTCATATTACAAAAAATTAGGTTAAACACTCGTCAGTTCTCATAGCGGGTCTCGCTCATTAGATTGAAGTCAACACAACACAACCTAAGTGGTTGCGCCTGACCTTTATTTGCAGAGTCCCTCAAGCCCCCTCTCGATGAAAAAAAGGGTAAGGGCACTGGACGTACGCAAGTTGTATGTAATGTTACACATACATCAATAAGTTGAAGCTTACGCTGATTGTTCAAAATTTGAAAAGGGCAAGATTTATAAACAAATTTAGAATTCACATATTCATTGACCATTGCAGCTTGCTCATGTATATTTATTATGATACATGACACTACTCTATGCAACTCATGTCAACCATGCAATGCTCACACTTCTCATATGATAGAATATGGACCTTACCTCTACTCTCACCTCTACCTCGGTGCTACTGAAAATAACACCGTATGTTACTCGGTTGTTGTAATCTTATTTATTTTGAATTTTATATGTTTATCTTTATCGTAAGGATTTGTAAATCTTTTCGTGTCTTTATTTTTTGTAACCTCATTATATAAGGAAATAAATCTTTCCTCTTATGATTGGTTTGGATGTAGATTTTAAGAACAGAATTTATCGGGACCAGAAATTTAATCATAACTAATTTTCTACTAAATTCCGCATTTTTTGATTTTTGAATATGAAGCATTTTCATATCCATATTAAACATTATTGGATACAATTACTGCTATCACACCAGAAAAGAGCCGCTAGTCCCCCAACAAAATTTTAACTCTTTTTGGTTTTTTTCAATTTTTTTGAACTTTTGGAAATTCAAACAAAAGAATCCTAGACCCTAGTGTAACGGTCAGAACTTAAAAGGATGACGTCCTCCACTAGCAATCTTTAGGAGGAGGATATTAAACATTTTATACTCAAGAATGTACTAATTGAAATTGAAATTGTTTACACGTGGCACATTAAAAAACCGACCAACATTTCCTCACCCAGCATGAGTATTTTGAATTAGAAAAGAGAATTGTTAGCGTACATCCGAGTCTGACATTATCCATACATCCAAACCACCCTATATTCACACGATACATATCTGTAGGAGATTTGAGGGCCAAAGTTTGTGCACATTACTGTCCTGAGCATCAATTTCTAGGGTGTTTCTTCTTCCAGAAGAGTAACATTATTCAAAGTTTCCAACTTCAGGGTTTGCTTGCCATTTCAAGACTAGTTCGCTCCGCTTGCTTTCCCCTCTTTTCTCTCTCTTGATTGTTCTTCCGTTTAAATTCTAGGGTTAAGGTTTTTGAAGAGATGACAACTATGGAGAGCTTGATCGGTCTTGTTAACAGAATCCAGAGGGCTTGTACAGTCCTCGGCGATTATGGTGGTGATAACGCTTTGCCGACACTCTGGGAAGCTCTTCCTTCCGTCGCCGTCGTCGGAGGACAGGTACTCTCTCTCTCTCTCTCTCTCTCTCTTCCGAATTCTCTCTGTTTCTCTTCCAAACCCTCTGTGCCTCTCTGTCTCTGTCTTTCTCTCTTATTTCATCTGTTCTCTTTATTACTGGTTTCAATTTTGGGTTTAATTTGATATGTGAGAACAGAGTTCTGGAAAATCTTCGGTTTTGGAGAGCATCGTTGGACGAGATTTTCTTCCCAGAGGATCTGGTTAGGGTTTTTGAATTTTCGATTTTCCTTATGTTGTTATATTTATTTATTTTCTAGTGTTTTTTTATTTTTTATGTTTGATTTTTTGTTTTGGTTTGTGGTTTTTGCAGGGATTGTTACCAGGCGGCCCTTGGTTTTGCAGCTCCACAAAACGGATGATGGGCAACCAGAGTACGCAGAGTTTCTTCACTTGCCCAAGAGGAGGTTTACCGACTTTGGTACGTCAAATTTGATTTCACTATTTTGTTGTTCTAGATAAAGTCTTGGTTGTTCATTATAGATCAAAGGTTCAATTTATTAGCAGAATTTTGTTAAAGATTTACAATCTATTTTTGTTATTATTAAATTTTTTTTTTGTGAGTAGGCAGTTAGAGTTGATTTTTAGACTGTCTCATTTACTTCTGCAGGCATGGTGCGGAAAGAAATACAGGATGAAACTGATAGGATTACAGGGAAATCTAAGCAAATTTCTCCAATTCCTATTCATCTCAGCATATACTCTCCAAATGGTGTGTATAATCAACCTTGCTTTCTGTTTAAAGACGTGGTTTGTGTAATTCTATATATCCTCCTCGTTGTTTGTCATCATTTGTTGTAGTCTCCACTACTAAAAGGAAAATATTGCTTGTGGTTCCATTGGATGAGAATTGAAAGTATAATGCCACTTATAGGATGAATCAATCTTTGTCAAAATCAAACTCTGTTGTGAATTATAAAAAGGCCAAATACTTTTTCCATCTTGCAAATTCTGTCGACTAATTTTTAATAGTTTACTGCCTAAATTGGACAAGGTGTGTTCGGTGTAGCTTTCAAATCATATCAATGGTTAGTTGGTTACCCCAATTCTTCGCTCACATTTTTGGCATTGCGGATGTTGAGCTTTTTATTTTCACGTTTTTCCCTTATTTCCTGGAAATATCTACTAAGTAGTTTCCTTGGATCAACTTGCTGCAAACTTTAAAATGGGACTTCAATAGCACAGGGCATCATGCGGTTTTGATGAGGATTTGACATTTTTTTCTTTCTTGAACGATTTTCTCTTTTTTATGTTAACATCTTATCTGTCTTTTGCTGACTATCTAGTGCTTTACTTTTTTTGGCAGTTGTCAATTTAACATTGATAGATCTACCTGGTCTGACCAAGGTTGCCATAGGTAAATATACTTATCTCGCTATATTCTTCGAACGTTCTATTTCGTGGTAATGAGCTTCATAGATTTACATATAATATAATGCGGTTGTTCTTTGCAGAGGGACAGCCAGAAAGTATCGTTGAAGACATTGAAAACATGGTTCGCTCTTATGTTGAGAAGGTATAGACAAATCATCTTGGCGCTGCTTCCTTTTACCTTGTTGAGATCCTCAGCCTGTTGGACCTTAAAAAAAGAAAAAAAAGAAAAAAGAAAAAAAAGAAAAAAGAAAAAAAGAAAAAGAATAGAATAAAGAAAAAAGAAGAAAAGAAACAGAACTATATATGTTGTCTAGGCTTAACCTGTAAGTCCTTCATTTGACAAGTCCCTAGTCTGACTGAGATCCTTGGTGTAGCTTTCCTTATTCTTTAAGGGGCTCTTTGACATGCATCGTCTACTGTTCTTCCATAGCATTATTGTACTGTATAGATGTGAAGGTTGTGGGGTTTTTTGCTTATTTTGGTGCTCATTGAAATTATGTTTTTTTTTTTATCTCTGTTTTACTTACCTTCTTTGGCTGAAAATTCTTGTTTTGCCTTTAATTTTCTCCTTCTATTACATGCTTTTTTGTAGCCTAACTCCATCATACTAGCAATATCTCCAGCAAATCAAGATATAGCAACATCAGATGCTATTAAGCTCGCTAGAGAAGTTGATCCCTCAGGTACATTTTGGTAATTGTTTCTAGTTAAGGCTAAATTTTGAATTTATTTGACCCTTCACATCAGTTTCATGTAGTGCTTCTGTAACTTTTGAATCCATGTCAACCTTGGTTAGGTGAGAGAACTTTTGGAGTGTTGACCAAGCTAGATTTGATGGACAAGGGAACAAATGCACTTGATGTAAGTTCTCTTAACTTTTCAGTGTTAGTCATGGACTATTAATAACTGCAGTCTCCTATTCTATTATTATTGTGTGCCGCTCTGTTCAGGGTCATTGATATGGACCATGCATTGCTAGAGCTGCTGATAACACTAACACATTTAAGCTGAGAATGCTGCTTTGCTAAAATACATTGTTCTTTCTTATTCTTATACTAATGTTGCAAGACATGGTAATAAAAAAAAGGGATATGCTTATATAAGGTGACATGCTGTTACATGACCAATTGCGCTAGCGAGATTGTGTTGATCTTTTGCTCATTTTGCAAGAGCAGAATGATGCACCTTTTTTGGTGTTGGTAATGAAGTTTGAAATCCCAATTTTTTAGCGTTTGGGCCTCATAGCTCTGGTAGTTGTGTCCTTTGGAGGGTCACTTACATTGGCATAGTTCCAATCACCTGGAAAGAAGAAAAATTACATCGTTCTAGATAAGTTAAGGAACAAAGTAGCAAATGATTAGTGAAGGTGCATAGTACCCATAATTCAATCTTCTGGGTGTTATCTAAATTTTTTTTTGTACTTTCTTGTAGGTTCTCGAAGGAAGAGCATATCGGCTGCAACATCCCTGGGTTGGAATTGTTAATCGTTCTCAAGCTGATATCAATAGAAATGTTGACATGATTGTTGCACGGCGCAGGGAGCGTGAATACTTTGCAACTAGTCCAGACTATGGACACTTAGCAAGTAAAATGGGTTCAGAATATCTTGCAAAACTTCTCTCAAAGGTAAATTTTTCCGTTCCTTATTTACAATTCAAATGCGGAATCATTTTTGAGAGATATAGTCTTTGAATGAGTGAACATGGTTTCAGCATTTGGAGACCGTTATTAGGTCACGAATACCGAGTATCACATCCTTGATAAACAAAACCATTGAAGAACTTGAAGGGGAGATGGATCACCTTGGCAGGCCTGTTGCTGTTGATGCAGGGGTGAGGGGCTTGTACACTTCTGTTTATTCATTAGTTTGATACAATTTAGTTTAATTTTATAACCATAATTACCGTTCTTAAACGTTCCAGGCTCAGTTGTACACCATTTTGGAACTTTGCCGTGCATTTGACAGGATCTTCAAGGAGCATTTGGATGGAGGGTAAAGAACTAAAGACCTCTAAGTTTGTTTAATTCCTTATCCCATTTCTTGGGGAACTTTCTCTAGACTTCTCTCTCAACTGGAAGTAAAATAAAAAAAGATGTGTTTACTATTTTTTTGACCATACCACCTTGCCAATAGGGTTTGTATTTGATGCTTGAGCTTCAGAGACCAGCAGTTTAAAGTCCATTATTTGTACTATTTTGATCCAATATACTGCTCGTATCCTGCCTTTTGCATTAATGCTTGGATCATTTTTAATTTTTTTTATAATATTACCTAGTTTCACTAGGCCTTTGGCACATTCTAATATCCTGTGTTGTTATAATATAGTTCTGAACTTCAATTCCTTTCTGAATGTCTTCTTCTTATTACAGGAGACCTGGTGGTGATCGTATATATGGTGTCTTTGACAATCAGCTTCCTGCGGCGTTGAAGAAGCTTCCATTTGATCGCCACCTCTCGTTACAGAATGTAAGGAAAGTGGTTTCAGAGGCAGATGGTTACCAACCCCATCTGATTGCTCCTGAGCAAGGTTATAGGCGCCTCATTGAAGGGGCTCTTAATTATTTTAGAGGCCCAGCTGAAGCTTCAGTGGATGCTGTTAGTATTCTCGTGACTCCTATTTTTGTTTCTTATGATTGGCATGATTATTACCAGTAGTATTTATTTTAGTTGACATTTGATTCGTGATCTAGGTGGATTCATTGTTTTAAAAGAAGAGATACGAAAATCCTGAAAAAATAAAAGTTTTGTTTTGTCGTTTCAGAAAGTTTTGGATACAATCCATAAAACAAAGAAAAATTTGAAAATGGAAAAGTCTTTGGGTGTTTCAGTGAAATTGTATGCATTTTCACACTTGAATTCAAAATCAGTTCTAATTTTAATACCAAATGTCTTTTCTGATTGTATTCTAGTTTTTGAAAACTCATTTTTGGATCGCGAACTAAATGCGGCCTTAGAGCCCTCCCAACAGTCGTCTCAATTCAATTTTGAGAGGAATTTCTTTGGGAGAATATGCCCAAAAGTTTTATAAAAAAATAGTACCCTTCATTTTCATTTTAAATTTGAAATAAATTAGCTATTGTAGAGTGGTTGGTGGCATTGAGTTGTAAATAAAGCAACAACCCAAGACAAAACTCAAGCATTGCTGAAGGAATTCTTACACACTCTCTCCAAATTTTGAATTTGAGAGGACTGCTGGGAGTGCTCTTAGCCTTATTGTGGGGTTTATCTTCTTGTGTTTTAGGGAGAGCTTAATGGTTGCAGCTGTAGCATGGCAGTTTTAAGCTGACCCAACTGGCTTTAGGAAGGAAAATCTGTAGTGGATAACCATAATTATTTTATCTTTTTTTAACCAAAACACCATCTTGCAGGTACACTTTGTGCTGAAGGAGCTTGTCAGGAAGTCAATTGGAGAGACACAGGTGAGATAATTAGTTACTCAATGGCTGCTTTTGAGTAATAAGGGAAAGAGTTTACACTATACTTTTTTTTATGGGGCAGGAGTTGAAGCGTTTTCCAACACTTCAATCTGAACTAGCCGCTGCAGCATATGAAGCCTTGGAGAGGTTTCGTGAAGATGGTCGCAAGACAACCTTGCGATTGGTGGATATGGAGTCCTCCTATCTGACTGTGGATTTCTTTAGAAAGCTCCCTCAAGAAGTGGAAAAGGGGGGAAACCCTGCTGCTTCCACTGTGGATCGATACACAGAGGGGCACTTCAGAAGGATTGGGTCAAATGTCTCCTCGTATGTCGGTATGGTTTCCGAGACTCTCAAGAACAATATCCCGAAAGCAGTTGTTTATTGTCAAGTTCGGGAGGCCAAGCAGTCGTTACTCAATCACTTCTATACCCAAGTGGGTAGGAAAGAGGTACATACTAACTGATGACTGCTCCTCTCTCTTTATGCTATTCTTTTAAACTGGTTTGTAGGACCTTCATTTTAGTGCAAGTCTAGGGCCGATTTTGGGTGAGGATGATGTTCTGGGTAACCTTATCAACCTTATCAAGAGCATTTTACAAAATGTTCTGGGTGACCCTTTTTAACTTTTAACATTTGGTGGGATAGAAGTTAGATTCTTCAGGATAGCCCTGATTCTTTATGACAAAGGGTGCCGTGGAATTTAACACAATCAATGCCCTGTCTCCATGTAATAATCATCTGATGTACTTGTAGAGGTCACATCCCAAATGTGATCAGGTGTCTAATCATGATTGGATATCTCTCTCTAGGATCATTATCTTGTCATCTTCACAAAAAATTTGGCCTACACAATGGGAAGTGTTCTATTGGTTTTGTATCTATCTACTGACACTAATAGTCATTGGTTACGTTTTGTAACTGGTTTCCACAACAGGGAAAACAGCTTGCACAGTTGTTGGATGAAGACCCTGCCTTGATGGAGCGGAGGCAGCAGTGTGCTAAGAGGCTGGAATTATACAAGTCAGCAAGGGACGAGATCGACTCAGTGTCATGGGTGCGATGAGATCACGGAATTTTTTGGAGTCGTCATATGTTGTTGTCAACAATGTGGACTGCTACATTCAATATGTTCTTCTCTTTGTTGTGCTAGTTTGTGGTATGATATTTCTGAGTCTGTAATTCTTTGTGTCATGTTCTTCTACATAGTAGGTTTTTGTATATTTTTCTTTGAAATTTCTTAGGCTCAGTTGTAAAAATACACTTGGTAATACCTTGATTGCTTTTGATTTCAATCTCAGTATCGAGAGATTGGCATATATAATTTATATCCCTAGTTTCAGTTTGAGATATTCAATGGCTATCAGCTATTCCTAAAGATAATATAAGTACGAAACCAACAGAGCTATGGAGTCTGATATGAATGCAGGCAAAGGAAGCCGTACTGGGGACCATTTTTCAACATTATCTAGGTTTCTTCTCCTACTGCTATTTGAGGTTTTATATTTGAATGACAAGGAAAAACTGTGAGTTCAATTTTTCACGGAGGAAGAATTGGTTTGGTACCAAATTAATGTTAGGACAAAGAGGTAATCAGACTTAAGGGGGAAAAAATTGGTTTGAGATGTAGGGTAAAATTTCAGTTCTGCAGAGCTAGAGATGAGGCCTAGTATGGAAAATAGGGTTTAAATGTTAGGTCTGAGGATCATGAAAAAGAGACGAGAAGTGGACTATTTTTTAAGTGTCGCTCTTCATTTCTGGGAATCTCTCCTTGGAAAGAAAGGAAAATACCACCCATTTGAGGGATAAAAGTTGAAGAATGATCCTTGTTTGACTGTTTGAATTTCATAAGAGATTGGAATGACTCGGGAATTGGGATTCGGCTTCCAATGAGTTATAAACGAGGTGCTTAAACCTTAGTCCGTCCTCTACCAATGTTTCTGCCTCAACAGATTCAAAAGTTTGGCCTCAATTCATTTGAGCTTTACAGATTCATCATACTGTGATATTTTATGTACCATAATGATTGCCCTAAGATCAAAGATTAGTATCATCAAAATTTTATAACACACCTTAAGGAACCAAAGCAGTTGAAGCTTCAACTTTTGGCTGATCTCTAGGTGTTGTTTTACATTTACAGTTTTCATCAAGCACTTCAAACTTGTAAAGTTCTTTCAAGTTTAAATCAATTTGAGTTCTTATCTCCTCGAACTTTTTTTGGATTTCTCTTTGTCCATCTATTGGATTTGAGTGACTCTTAAAACCCTCCTCTGCTCCCGTGTACCGAGCTTCATATTGATAATCAATAAGTCATTCTAAAGGCTTACCATTGTATATCTGAAGCTCTAAGAGCAAATTCCTACGAGATGGTAAAGACCTTATACTGGATTGATGGAGAGCAGACTGTAAGGAACTATGCTTCACACAAGGATTCAATAAGGTTCAAACTAGGCTAACATTTGACACTAGAAGGATTATGATTAAAGGTTTGAAATGAAAATTAAAAATTAGGGATTGTAATAAGGTAGGTTATATGATGATATATATGGTTATGGTTTCAAAACAAAAGTAGAAAAGAGAATAAACTAAGAAGATGAAAAAGAACTAACCTAGAATTACACTAAGTTCTCTAAGGATAACTCTTAGGAATCGCTCCGCCAATTTCACGTTTCACTCGCTCAAAGAACAAACCATCAACTTTCAGATTTCATCACTAGAATACTCTTCAAAATCATCATAGAGATATCATAAATGGAATTTCTTTCTTACCATGTGTATGTAAAAACTTCATATTTTCCTGATCCTGATCAAATTTCCATTAAGTATAACCAAAATTCAGAAATTACTAAAGTAGTAACATGATATTTTAGTATTTTACTATAAGTAACAACGCTAAACTCACTAGATCATTATGTATGCAATAGGAAATATAGAGATAGAATATATGATTTTAGTCTGCAATGATAAATATGAAGTCAATATATGTTTGGGTGATTAATCTACACCCCAAAGACACAACAAACAGATGCTTTTGCAAACATCTTGTAGCTATATTTTGGTGTTTTGACCCAGATCTTTAGACCAGCAGGAGTTAAAAGGTAACAACTCAATCTGCAATGTAATGATCTAATGGGATTTGTCACATTCAAATAGTTGTTAACTGACCATTACCATTTCAATTGGCGACTGATGCTTTTGCTGCTTCTCCTTCAAGTTCCTCTAGTGCAGTCCACAGTTTTGGGTCCTCAAAATCCTTGATAATCAAAGAAGCCCCGGCTTCCATCAGTAAATGTTCAGGATTGCCGGTAGTTAAAGCCACAACTGGCATCCCAGCTGCCACCCCGGCTTTTATCCCCGATACGGAATCCTTACAAAGTGAAAGACAGAACAATCAGAGGTTAAGGAAAGTCAAGAACGGTCACATTTGGTTTGCAAATCGAAAACAAGTCATAAAAAACTAGACCCAATCTGAAAATTTGGGTTGTACTCGGAAAGCATGTTTCATATTAAATCCAAAAACTATTTCCAAGTAACTGTAGAGACAGATACAATTTTGCTGAAAACAACTTTTTTCATTTTCAGATATTGGGCCGGTTACTAGATTGTTTCAGAAAACTCATTTTGGAAAACGACCCAATCAAATGCGATCTTAATACTCTAAAAATTCATAATTTTGGTGGGAAAGCTAGGCATACCTCAAATACAAGAGTATGGCTAGGGGAAGCCTTGAGGACTTGGAGACCCTTCAAGTAAGGATCTGGAAATGGTTTTGCTCGTTCACATTCACCACCAATCACAACACTTTCGAAGAAGTCAGATAGGCCTAGGCTTGATACCATGAGGTCAGCATTTGGTCTTGGAGCATTAGTCACTGCAGCCCGCTTGAAGCCATGATCCTCAACCCATTTACGCAATTTGTCTAGGCCCTTTACAGGCTTCAATTTTTCCGAAGCCAATCTGTAATCCAGGAATTATGAAGAAAAGATATACCATTAATGGAGAAGTCAGAAAGCAACGAAGCATTAAGCAGATCAATGCCTGAGGGTACCTCCGAAAATAGGCTTCCTTATCGTCCGTGAATTTTAGGCCTTTCTGAAGTTCCCAATCAGGAAAGAGTATTCTAGCGATTTCGTCGTTATGCTTCCCACTGATTTTCTCTATAAAGAAATTCTCATCGATGGGGACCCCACCATTGAAACCCACCTGTGAAACACCTCTATTCAATTGGTCCCACGAGGTACAATACACAGGAATTGTTTGTAGTCTTCATATGCAAGAATCTGTACCTCTTGAAGCATTTCACGGAAAGCATAGAAATGGAGAGGATCCGAATCACACAATGTCCCATCGATATCAAACAGTATTGCTTCAAGAGGAGCGAGACTAGAAATAGAACGTCTGTTGTGTCCACCAAATTAAATTAACAAGTCAATTTCATACATAAACATATCAATGCCGTTGATTGACATCCTATTTTTTGTATCACTCACATAATGAGTCTGAAAAGCAGCAAGCCTATAAAATACACATGTTCTGCTGTTCACAAAGTTATGCAGTGTCAATAGATTTGAAAAAATTCATCTGAATTAAAATCATACGAACTTGAATCGGAACAGTACCAACACTAAATACATATTTAGGGATTCAATACCAACCATCTGATGCATCCTGCATATGAAATCCACTAGGCAACATTAAAACCCAATCAGATAACCACAACTATCTGTTTTGTTTCATTCTCTCGGACAGCCAGAAGATGATGTTAATCTAGAAAACTTCTCCTTCTTTTTTCATTGTTAAGCAATCTAGAAATCTTCTTCAGATTGATCAAATATGGAAGTAGTTATTATCTGATGCTATGTTTGAAAGACATTTAAAGACTCCAGAATTTCAAGAAGCTCTTTGAGCTAAACACTAAATTAGAACGGGGATAGGAAACTTAATCTATTATACTAGAAAGGACACACTTAGCATTAGACCCAACAAAGATAATGATCTGTTCAATCTATGATGATTCATACAGGTAATAAGCAGCTTTTGCCATCCAACCAACGAATCTTGCTCTGCTGCAAAGGAGTGTTAATAAATAAACTTCTACAGACAGGGACTCTGCACAAAATACTGAATTAGTTTGTGTATAGGGACCAAAACAAGTTCTCCTTTCCCATCTAAGAAATAGCTTCTGACCTAGACAAGCAACAAGAATGGATGAAAACAAGCTAATTTAAGAAGCGGTGTCTAATATACATGAAAACAAAAGTTCAAGACAAACTCAAAATCATCTAAGGAAATCTAAGATGGCAGGCCAGAATTGGAAGCACAAGCACAGACATTGGGTAGAAATAATGCAAGGAACTACTCAAGTTCAACTAGTAAACCTATGAATGCTAAACAGAGTAAACAAACTATATATCTTAATCTAATTGTGTAGAGCCCTTCTCTGAAAAGATGACGCATGTCCTTGAAAACTCATATTCCCAGTATGTTTACCACATTCAAGGGGAGTGGCGGCAAACAAATAAAATTTTTCATTTTACCTTCACTATGAAATCAATTGAATGTATGTTTCAATGATATAATGTATTTCTCTCAAAGGACACACACAAATAAAATCCTGCATGTTCTAGATCAGAATCATGACGTAATAAAGAAAATGATACATGAGATAGAAAGATCAAAATCCCATTTTGAAGTGTAAAAATCAACTTATAGGTGGCACAGGAAAGAAGTTAACCACTACAAGTCATACTCAACAACTGAGAAAAAATCAGGTCTAGATCTGAATAATCCTCCAATCTAAATCTAAATCTAAATCAATTCAAAAGAAACCAAGATGAAAAAGCAATCTAAGTGCATAAAAAACGGGTTTTTAGATTTTCCAAACCAAAATTCATTTTGGGTAAATAGCCTAACCCAATTCAACATTCAATTCCCATTTTTTGCATCAGTGGTGTGAACCCAAGTTTACAATTTTCAGAGAAATCCAAAACCAAATAGGGTTTCCACAACCAAAATCTATATTCCTCCATTAATGGGTTTGACCAAAAACATACAAACATCCAAATTGTAATTGCAATCTAAATAACAAAGAAGAACCAAGAAAAAAGAATACCTCTCTACAGAGTGAGAATTTGCTGAAACAGACATACTTGAAGGGGTGGTGACAAATGTAGTGAAATTACTCTGCAAGTTATGATTTCTTGATATCTTTAGATGGGTTTTGTTGAGGAGATGAAGAGGAGGGTGATGGTGATGAAGATGAAGAGAAATGAGAGACGGCATATGGAAAGGAATAAAAAATAAAGAATTCGAATCTAAAGAAAAAGAAAATTGCGTGTCAGTTTTACCAAGTGATTCGCTATTTCTTCTTTGGTTGCTAGAATTTGGGAGGTTTGAATTGAATACTGAAAACTTCTGTGCTCTGTTGGATTTCCCCTGTTTTACGGATCTTCGCACGTTCGGGTGCGAAAATAAACCAACCAGTTGTTCGTTTTTATCTGTACTTTGAATCCCAATTTTAATGGACACCTCCCCAAATTTGCCACGTGTTTTACTTTTTTGGGTATGGAAGTGAGAGTTTTATTTACACCCCATTTTTTTTTTACCTCTATGGGGTGTTAACGGATCTAATTGTAAAACTACCCATATCCCGAACCAAAACTTATTTAATTAATCGGTTCCGGTACTCCAATTGGTGCAACCAGAACTGGGATGTATCAATGGTTACAATTCTGTTTGGTTCTCACGTATTCAGTTCCAAGTTTTCGATATTTAATTTTTTAAAATAAAAAATATCAAAAGTTATATAAAATCAAAGGAGAAAAAAAAATCAATATTTTGTATGTCAATTCCAATTCTTAAGAGGAGTATATTAAGAGTTCTTAACCCCCCCTTGGATATCAAAGTACTCAAAATCGAAAATGATTAATAATTATAACTGTTCTAAATCCTAGCGATAATTTTGGTTTTAATACGATGATAACTGTATTCTCCTCCTTGAGAGAGAATCTAACTTTCAATGGCATGCTTATTTTTCTATATCAAATTCAGAAAAGTTACTGCAATTTTTGCTTCAAGAATCTAGAATCTTAAAAAATCACTATGATCTGATAAAATTTCATGAAAGAGGTGTCACTTGGCTCTGGGAAAGATTAAGAAACCAATCGGGAAGCTTCATAAAAGGTAGGAAAATTGAGGGGGCTAAAGAAGATAAATGGAAGTCCTTCATCCTGCCTGCTGGTGAAGATAATTGGGGCTGGAAAACTTTTGCAAATCTATTTGACTACGTTCTTAATAGGAAGTCGGACAAACCCATTTTACCTCCACCACCTCCTCTGCCTTCAGGCTACGTTCAAGTCAAATCGCACTTCGCAGACCATCAATCATTCAAAGAGATTGTTGGACATGGCAATCTGACCTCTACCTCTACTGTGGACTCTACAGCT
>MVGT01002935.1:3315-57748 GCA_002174775.1 Macleaya cordata
GAGATGAAGCCTAATTTGTTGTAAGTTAATTTGAATCTATTTCATGTCCATTTTGTGTTAAAGTGCTTAATCTTTCTTTATCTTCTACTTGTGTTCTTCAATCTTTATTTTTCACCGTTGGATTTGATAGATCATGCTGGGATTGGCACCCTTGATGGTTTATGTTTATCATAGAGATTAATAAATATTGTAGAATTAATTATTAGATAAAGATTAGAAATTTCGAATCTTATTTGTGCTTAATATTTTTATTATCCGAATTAATAAATAAAGACTTTTGTTAATTCGAGTTTGGACAATTTAATGGAATGGATTTAGTTAATTTATTATTTATTACGGTGGATTTGAATACCCTAGTTTCTCTCAAATTTGTGAAGTTTTTACTTAGTTAATTTACTTGTTCTAAATCATCCAAAAATTCTAATTTATTTCAACCTTAATTAAATTAATTTTACTTATTCCTTAATCCTTGTGGATCGACCCGTATTTGCCGTTGTCTCAATAGACAACCGTGCGATTGCGGTATAAATATTATTGAGTGATAAAATCACGACCAATCACGCCAAACTATAATTCGTCACTAAAAATTAAAATTTTTGTTGAGCAAAAAGGGTGACTTTTCATTGTAAAATGAAAACTCTAAAGCACGTACAAGCGCAATCTTTTAAGACATGTTTCTCCCCTTGTCACTCTGGGATGAGAATAAGAATCTCTCTTAGGATACAATGGAGGTTATTTGATTCAAGATGTGACTACTTGATCAAACCAAAGAAAATACTCTGTAGACGAAACTGATGATGCTGAATTAGAGAGAAAGAAGATACGAATTTTGTTATATCCTGTGAATAGGTTGAGGGTTTTATTTATAGTTTCACTAGTGTCTGTTGGTCGTGTCTGTTGGATTGCCAATGGTTGTCATCAACAGTTATCTCCAACAGTCAGTGAACCTCTTCAACAGATTCGTTGTCTCTAACAGTCCCTAACCTTATCTTGTTTAGCATTTTTTCATATAAAACAAAAAACAGGTTCGGGTCAACCCTAATAAGATTCTTGAGAAACGGGTCAAGAATCCTCAACCCTAACCCTAACTTATTCAGTAATGGGATGAGTTAGGGTAAAGTTTGGTGGGTCGGGTTAGGGTAGGGTTGGTGGGTCACGAGTCAGTTTGCCAGGTCTAAGTGGGACTATTGCCCGAATTATATGGCTTTGAAACATTGCAAGTGGGTGAGGAGTGAAGACTGAGCACATAACTATCACAAATATACGAAAGTCAAAAAGAAGTCACCATATAACAACGAAGAGAAAATCACCCCGTAACGGTGAAGAAAATACCCCAAACGAGTACCTACACAAATATACATCTATCTATACTAGATAAAAATTACATGGGTCTCACTTAAGGGTGTCAACGGGACGGTTCCAGATCAGAACCTAAAGGTTCTAGATCCGGTCCCGTTAATATGAAGCGGTTCTGGATCCTTTCGGTTCCGGTTCCGGAACCTCAATTGGTGGTTCCGGATCCGGTACCGCTAAGATCCGCGGGTACCCGATACCCGTTTTTAATTATTATTTTTTTATTTTTCACATAAAACCTATTTGTATTTTATATTTTATATTTTCGTATTCTATTCAATTATAAAATTTATTTTATTATGAAATTTGTTATATAATAGTCATTAGTTTCTTTTTTTAATTAAAAAAAGTTAAAAAAAATTAAAAAATTATTGTATAATAGTAAATTAAACTAAAAAATTATAAAATCTATACGGAACCTGGTACCCGCGGGTACCCGTTGGGTGGATTCGAAATTAAACGGATCTAAAACGGGTAGATCTAAAATGGATCTGAAATTTATCGGATCCACAAAATGAGGTCCCAGAACTGCAAAAAATGGTTCCGGTACCGGTTCCGTTCTGGGTATTTTAGTACCCATTGACACCCCTAGTCTCACTCAATGGTAATACCATGGCCAATGACTTTCTTCTTTGATTTATTGGGTTGATTATAACTTAAATCTAATTATGGTGTGTCAAAACCTAATTTATGGAGATAATTTAGGAAAGATGTTGATAATTATAGGATTTAAAGGGTTAATGGGATTGAAAATAAAAATAAATGGACGTTTTAAAAAAAGAGATGACTTTCTTATCTAAAAAGGATAAAAATGTCTAGAAAAAAGATATGCATGTGATTTTAGAAAATTTTAACTTTTTTGGATATTATGAAATGTTTATAGAGTTTTTGGACAGAAATATCCTATTTTTGAAGGTTTTGGCCATTTTTTGTTTTTTTTTTATTATTCATTTATTCATTGATAAATTCTCTCACTCAGCCGAAGTTCCTCTAACAAGAAAAAAAAAAAGCTAAGGGCTCGAGCACGTGAACGACCAGGCTTTTTTTGAAAGTATGTTCTTTTTGTTTTCCTCATGGTATACAACAAAAATAAGAACATGTTATCACGTTTAACACGATTCAAGCATTACCAATAACCATGGAAAAAGAAAACCGTAGCAAAAAGTTCTTACCACAGTTTTAAACAAAATTACGGTTAATAAAAGTCAAATTTGAACCATAGATTTAATTTACTTCTTCAAATCGTGGTTACATATTCTTTACCTAAAAAAAATAAAAAATACAAATTGTGGTTACTTATTCTAACAAGCATGGTCAAAAGATGTCGCTTTTGACCGTTTAACACCCAATTAAGCTAGGGCTAGGTAGGATTATATGGTTTAGCTCCCTACTCTCTTTATAAGTGAGTTGAATAAAATCATAATCGTGAGCATATATATGACCTAGAATTTGCTACATCAAGGTTGGGTGCCGCTTGAATAACCGATGGCTAAGAAATCTTCAAAAGTCTATTAATTTGAAAATTAATTCTTGCTCGGAATTCATGTAAACTAAAAACATCCATTAAAAACATATGATCTACCAATTTAACAATGGGTCAGGTTAGCTCTGAAAAAATTTGTAAATTTTAAACTTTTATTTTGATCGTTGATTTAAAACGAGTAGATTTGAGGTTAAAATTTTTAGAACAGACTGATTTTAGGTAATTATGTTCTCCTCTTATATAAATCATTCTCTAGATTTACATATATCTGTCTATACTAAATATTCTGATGCCAAAAGTTGAAATTGTGAAAGTCGCATGTCAATTTTTCAGAATTAAGTTTTTTTTTTTTTTTTTGAAAGGAGTAGAATTAAGTTTTAAACTCTTATATCTATTTGAGCATTTATAGTGCGGAGTAAAAAAAATGAAAAAACACCAAGAATTTAGATTTAAAATGATTTGTGTGTATTGAGTATTTTACATTACGCGAAGAGAAATTTGGATAAATGTGGACATGATGTAAACTTATTTGCAAATAAATTAACATAAGCGGAGTTTAAGTATCCACATTATTTATTATGTGGGCTCACATGATTATGATCCAAGGGTTGATTTTTATTTTATAGGATGATCTCCTCACCAAAAATAGCTTCTTTCTAAAATTTTTAACCTCTTAAAAATTTTGTTTGAGTTTTTAGTGGTAAAAATGGATGGTGTAGAAAGTTTAAAATTTGAATCAACTTTTGATAGTGTTAGAAAACTTAGAACTATTTTCTTTCTTTTCTTTTTATTTTTTTGTAATGATCATCTACATGTTGAGGGGATCATAGCCATGCATATAAAATAAGCCCTTGGTTTATATATATATATATGGAGATACAAACCAGTGTAAACAAGGTGTAAGAATAAATAAAAAAAAAAGTGGGATAAACTACTTAGTACTTGGGGTAAATCCAAAATTACCCTTTTGAAAATCCTTAAGCCATTGACCCAATATATAACTTAGTATATTGGCAAGAGAGGGTTATTACGCCCCAACTTATTGCAGCATGTCGAAGCTCCACATTTTGTGGAGCCCACATGATAATGATCTAGGGGATATTTTTTAGAGATGGTGTACTCTTCACTATTTATATCATCATATCAAAAAATCAGTCAATTCTAAAATTCTATCCGTTAATTTCACTTTCTCCATTGGAGATGCTCTAATGTCGGAAACAGGACAATCGGAAAATACAAAATGCTCTTATTCAGTATAACAAAACAATTAGACTATATTTAATTGCAAGGAAATATATTTCGTGGAAATAGATTCATTTCTACTAGTTCCGTGGAAATAATGTATTTCTTGAAGGACCAAGGAAACTTTTTCTTTAAAATTACGTTAAAAATTAACTATTTATCACAATTTTAAATAAACGGGCCATGTTGTTTACGCAGAACATGGCCTTCGGCAAATCAAGTAGCCGACTGCCTTGCGAAGAAGGCCTGCAATGGATGATGTCTGGATATCAGACCCTCCATCTTATATTTTTTATGTTCTTAATAGAGACTTCTATGTTGTATCTTCTACAATGGGGCCTAGCCCCCTTCTAATATTTAGATAAAGTTCCTGTTGTACCAAAAAAAAAATAAAAGAAAGCCTTACTTTTCAAAGTTGCAAAATTACCCTACTTTATTAAGAATCACAGTAACATAAAGTGTGTAAAGAAGTCATCAGGTTGCAAACTTGCAACCCACCCAATTCGAGAGATAGTATTAGTAGGATCTTCTTGTGCCACGATGACTTGTCATGTAAAAGCACTAAATGTTAATCACAATGAGTGAGATTTTATTCACCACTCGAAAGGTGGGTGAGCGAAACAGAAAACAGCACAATCTAAACCATGGTGTTAAATAGGTAAATCCCCACCATATATCTTTTAACCATTTATAAACACAGTTATGATTGAGTGGTTTTCTTCACCCACTTTACAAGAGGGTAAACAAAATCACAATCGAGTAATAATGCAAATAGAGTAAAATTATGGAAAAAAGACTTTTGATGATGATCCCAATATAGATGTACGAGAAGAGAAGAAATAGTTGCATGAATCTTTTTACCCTGCAAACCCCACAGGATCTGGAGGTACTGTTGTGCCAAGTACTATGAATAATAATGCACAAAGAGTAGATTGTTGGACAAGGATTTTGTGCACAGATCTCAATATATTTTCAACCAACAGTGTTATTAATTATTTACCATTCTTTTCATGGGATATATGATTCGAGGTGTGAAGATGATCTGTACAAAAAAAATTTTCAAAAAAAATTCTTAAAAAATACACCAACTTTTTTCTTATATTTTTTGATCACCGATGTGTGGGACTCTTGGATCAATTGACTAAATTTTAAGGTAGCACCACCCTTTTGTTCATAGCTACCAGATACATTTGAACAATAAATCTTATGAAATGAAAATACATCATTCTAAAGTGTTTTAACCTAATTAAAAATTGGTTTAAGAATAACGATTAGAAGATCCAGTTATAAGTCACCAAACTTTTAATGAAATTAAATGTTTTTTTTTAAATAATTTAATTTTTTGTGAGGGTAGTCTTGTCACATATATATTATCTCCTTTAATATTCCTCATATTAATTTGCCTCACAAGATCTTTTTGTTAAAGTATTCTTTCCAACCGATCTATTCTTTTATATATATATATATTAAATATATTTGTGTATTTAACATAAATTATTTTAAGGAAAAATGTGTTTTTTGAATCCATTTGATCCACAGGATTTTCAATAAGGTCGAAATACCTTTTTAAAAGCTTTTTAAATCTATTTAATCCTTTTTAAAAAAAATTAAATCTATTTAGCTCATTCCTTGTTTTTAGTGTTCCTGTTATATTATTATTATTTTTTTAATAATATTTTTATCTTTTTCTAACTTTTACAGCTATAGGAGAAATAAAGTTAGTTATCTTTTTTATTTTTAAACTTCAAAATGTTATTTTTTAAAATAAAATTCAGAATTTGACGAAATTTATACATTTGAAAAACACTTTTCGAGATCTTTGAAACTAGAGTAGTCAAGAATGATTTTGGAAAAAAAAAATCGCAGAATTTATGCAAAAAGATTTTTGCATTTGAAGAAAATATATGCAAAAATATTTTTGCCTACTGTTTTAAGAAACAGATATTGAAGAAATTTATATATTTCGAAAGAATTCTTCGAGATTTTCACTTCTTTTTTTGATGCTACCTGGTTTTGAGACTCATAAATTTAAATTTGGATGCAATTTAGATAAAATGTCCTAGTTGTAGAAGTTCTCTATTTATTTGTACAAAAAAATTGTTGTATGTCTAGAAAACATGTAAAAAAATTTTTGCCTACTATTTTTAGTAACATATTTTGATGAAATTTTATGTTTTGAAAGTAATCGTCGAGATCTTCACTTCTTCTTTTGATGTTATCTAGTTTTAAAGCATTCAAATTCAAATTTGGATGCAATTTAGATAAAAATTAGTTAAAAATATAGTTTTATGTTACTCAAAAGCAAATATGCATAGAAAAAATATTTTTTTATTTAGAAAAAAGTATTGTTCTCTGGTCTCATTTCGAAGAGCTCGATGAATGCTTTTCAAAAAATATAAAGTTTATAAAAAATTGATTTGTATCATCTCTATGTAGATCCTACAAACTGGTGTACAGTTTTCCAAAGAAGCAGCCATCGAAGAAGCACTCAAAGGGGTACAACATAGAAAAACAAGGAGAGTATAATCTCATATAGTGTTCTCCCAAATAAAAAATAAAAAAATCCTAAAATTTAACATTTTTTAAAAACCCCATTTTTATATCGTGAAATTTAACAGTTTATGCATGCATGGTAATTAAAATATACTACTCTTAATTTATCGATCTGTATATATATGTTTGACAAGACAAAGACTGGTTAGACTGACGGCTATGATATGATGAAGAAGATGAGAGGAAGCTAATGGATGATCAACTCCATGAACCCTCGTCCACACATCCATATAATATACCAAACATCTCTCTATATAAACCTATAGCTCCCCAAACATTTGGTTAGAGAGAGAGAGAGAAAGCTAGAAAGATAAATAGCTGATCAGGAGTACTAGTGCATACCTTATCTCAAACAAACATTCAATCAATGCAGATGTCTCCAATGGGCCACGCCTTTTCCTTGTAACCCTGGCTCACTTATAAGTTTCTCTCACTACTAGTCATTGTTAACTTAAGGACCACAACTACCGACTAGTAGTACTGATCTTCATCATCATCATCTACCTCCACTACTATACCCTAGCTCAATATTCCACATCTTTCTTATTCCTTCTTCAATTCCTCATCTTCTTCTTTTTGCATAGCTATATACCCTCTCTCTCCCTCTAGGACTCTTTGTTTCTCTCTCTAGAATTCTCTCTTTCTCTACTCTCTTTGCCAGCCTAAATATTATAACAAAAACCCATTCATAGAAACCTTGCTAGCTAGCTATTTTATAAGCTGCTAAGGCCTAAGGGTACTACTACATATGAATATGAACAGTAGTTGGTTAAAGAATGACGACGTCCATGCCCGCCGACACACGGCCGAGGACGTCCAATATCACAACAACAACAACAACACCAACACCAACACCGAAGAAGAAAAAAAATTGGCGTCGTTGAATCTTCGATACTTGTCGAAGCTCATTCTTCCTCCCTTGGGTGTCTCGAATTACAATCAGAACCAAATCTTGTCCACAGGCAGAATTATAACACCTATGGATTCTAGATACAGGTAATTTTTAATTTTCTTCACTAAATATTCACGCCATCCTATTCTTAGTTTTCATTATTACTAAAAAAAACTGAATTTTAACAACGGTTTTCAAGTTTGCATCTAACTCGTTCTTCAACTCGTTCGGAGTTGAGAAGACTCGGGTGATTGAAGTGAGAGAAATATAGAGCTAGATACAAGATATCAAGTCGGATCCATGGTTGGTTTACCCTAAATTGGGTATTAACATATAGAACTGGTGACTCGTCTCAGTTTTTGCAACTCGTCCTTGACCCGGACGAGTTGACTCAGTTACTCAAAAAAGTAATATTCTAGTGAATCTTGTGTTCATAATATCTTACAAAATCATGTCAAAATGATTACTAGATTATCATGTTAAAAAAGGAAATAAAAATTAAAATACACTATTATTTGACTGTGTAACTGGCCGGCAAGCGTGACCAATAATGGAATCTTTGCAGCTTTATTGACCTAGCTAAAGCCTAAAAGTGTTAAAATGGAATTTTAAAATAACTTAACTCGGCCGAGTCAGGAGTTGACTCACCAAACCAAGAGAGGGTGATGAGTTATTTTTCTTTAAAAAAAATGATATCCATTATTTGTTCCAGAATTATAAAAGTACATTATTTTTTAAGCAATAAATTTGTAGTGAGAGGTGACCTGTCCATTTAGGTGGGGACAGACAATGCGTTTTGATTCCCCATCTCTTTCACAAAATCGCCAACCACTAAATATTGTTGTGTTTGTGGTTTTCCTCATGAAGTTTATTTGTGGTACGGGTGAGCATAGGTGGGTGTACAACCTAATTTAGACCATTGCGCGGATCAAAATTAGGTCAATTTGGTAATTTATCTGTTTAGATCAATCCGTGCTTTGATTGGATCGGTTGCCATCCAAACTAATTAAATTTGGGTTGAATAGAATTGGATGATTTTTTTTGGCTTGTTGATTGATTGTATTGGTGTATTACTATACACATAAATTAATGGCTGTGATACTCCCAGAAGAAGTGTGTGTTCGGAAAAGACAATTTCATCAAAGAGGATAGACTAATTGTCTGCATAGCTTAGCGGAAATTACAAAAAATGATACGAGGACAGGTCCTTTAATCTATCTATATGAACTCATTGAGGTAGCACTTTTCATCTACCACTCATTGTATATGTATGGACCTTACAAATACACAATGAATAGTTGATACTGAATGGCATCTCAGTATATTTAGTTAGACAGATTAAAAGGAAAGGCCGATCCCAATATCACCTCTCCAAATATTAATGGTCGAACAAAGCGTTTGCCGTTCTGTCTCTAATTTCTATACAAGCAACTATGAAACTGAACCTGATTAGAATTATGAAAGGCATGATATATTGGTTTTCTATGTTTTTAAAATGTAAAATTAGAATTATATTGTTAATTTTTTTTTTTGAAATATTATTATTATTATTATTAGATGTTGGGAGACGTTGATGGCATTTATGGTGGCGTACTCAGCATGGGTGTACCCATTTGAGATGGCATTCATGAAGTCGATGCCAACCGGAGGTCTCTACATCGCTGACAACATCGTCGACTTATTCTTTGCCATTGACATCGTTCTCACCTTTTTCGTCGCTTACATTGACCCAAGAACTCAACTCTTAGTTCTTCAACCTAAAAAAATTGCTGTCAGGTATTATTATTATTATTATTATTATTATTATTATTATTATTATTATTATTAATTTTATTTAATTAATTGTTCATTTATGTGGGTCCTCACATCTACCATCCTTTGTGTATATGTGGGTCCCACAAACACATAATGAATAGTGGATATTTGGTGCCACCTCAATCTATCTAACTGGACAGATAAGTGGGCCATCTCAATAGCATTTCTGATAAATTAATATTCTATACTATTATATACTGCAACTTCAAAGTAGTATATATATTTGTTTTGCAATTTTGGGGTCCATAGAGTAAAAGATTATTTCTTATAAGTAAAATGAAAAGTGGTGATACCCCCCATCCTTACTTACACTTGGGGATATCCTAGCATTTTATTTATTGGTTAAACTTCAGTTAGACCAAAATTTGAAGAGATTTATTCTTTGGGGCATCCTCCCCATTTATAATATAATAATATGGAGAATTATATATTTTATCTCCGCGCACAAACCAAAATACACCTCACTATCACCACCATGCCACCACCATTACCGCCACTGCAACGCTAAGAAGAGAACAAAGAGAAAGGAGCAAAGAGATCAAGAGAAAGAGAGTGAAAGAGATCGAGAGCCACCTAAAAAATTTCAGATCTAAAAAATAAAATTTCGAACTACAAATTTCAAGTCCAAAACTTTGGATTCGGACTCCAATTTTCATTCCAAAAGGATTGAGACTGACTAAAATGTCCGTTTTTCATCTTCATCTTCGGATTAAAAAGTCTGAAACTATGAGATTTAAAAATAAAATAAAAAATCGATGGAGGGTATTGAGGAGAAAGGTAGAGGGAAAGAAAAAGATCGACAGAGAGAGAGAGAAGGGAATAGAAGAAGAGATCGAGTAAGAGAAAGAAAGAGTTCAGATCTCAGATCTGAGATTTCTCTCCCTCACTCTCTTATCATCTTTCTCTCTTTTTCTTTTCTCTTTCTTTCTCCCTTATCTTCCTATCAGTGGTGCCAAGATTTGTGACGACGAAGGTGGTGGTGGATGCAGCGGTAGCCATGGCTGTGAAAGAAGAGGATCGTTTGTTTTTTAAATGTTTAATAAAAATGAATAATTTATTGTATCCCTTAGTCTAGGATATCCTTAAGTGTAAGTGAGGATGGTAGATATCACTACTCTAAAATGAATATTGGCAAAAATTATAAATTCCATATCTAGTGAAGGGTATACTTGGCATTTAATAAACGACCAAGCATTAAATAGTTTTACTCATCATTAGTTAAATACTTTCACTCTAAACATTAAATAATTTCTAATGACTATCACTCTTTAATTTTCACATTAAATACATAATAAATACATTATTATTATTATTAATATTAAAAAGTTGAAAAAAAATTTAAAAATACAGAGCCCATTTCAAACATGTGTAACACACGTGTATGCGTCTTGTTATTTATAACGTGCGAATTATTATTACTTATTCAATCTCAAATTTATTGTCTCAACTTGTTTACAAAATATTTACACTGTAATTACATTAAAATCGGTTGTTGGATTATCTTATGTGAGCCATATGGAGTAGTGTAAAAAATCATGAAGAAAAAAGCAGTGTATCTAGATCCCTACCCTAAATTCAAAGTTTCAATGAAGGGAGTTATAAAAGAGGATTGAAATTCAAAGCCTCATTGCATTCCCTCTTTCTCAAAACGTGCCCCACTTAAAAGGGGTCAAAAAAAAAATATTGGACACTTTAGTTTAACTCCATTTTTTTTAAATAATATCCCACTCATTTTAACGCTTCATTTGCATCGGTCTGTGGACCCCCACAAAGAGTTGTGCCAATGGTCGATTTTTTTTTAAACATAATCTCCTCACAAATCATTATAAACTTTTGACTGCACTATAAGATATATAGTTAAACCTAGCAGTTAAAATAAATTATTTAAATTAAAATTTGATTTGAATTAATTTTAGATGGGGATAAAAGTTTTAAAACGATTTAAATTAGTGTAATGATGAGTACGTGGTTAGGAGATCATTTCCACAAAATATAATGGCCCAATAAACCAATGTAAATAAAAGTAACAATATTATATGATATTCATAAATGAAAAAGTGAATGTGGTAAGTATCAATTTTATGGGATATTCATAAACGAAAAAGTGAGTGTGGAATTGAAATTTCACTTCATTTTGGGATAGAAGGAGTGCAACTAGGCCTGGGCATTTCAAAACAGTAGTGTTGTTTGGACCGACCAAGTTACAAAAGTTGTGCCCGATGCTTATGTGGCATGGTCGGTCCCACTGCCATGTAAGTTAGAAACTACTTCAAAATACTTTTGGGAGGAAAAAAGTGGTGGGTCTCACCCTCAGGGGCATATCCACATAAGAAAAAATCACATACATTGTTATACATACAATAAGTTTTTAGGGTGGATTGTGCAGTCTATATAGAGACGATCCAAGGTCTCATTTTCGGTGAGGGTGTTCTCCTAACCATTTAGATCATCCTTACAAAAAATAAGCCCATTCTATAACTTATTACCCCCATAATCAGCTTATTGGATATCAACGGTGATTGAGTTAGACAGTTTACCGTTAATTGCAATCAATGGATGATGAGGTTACAAGTTTTAGAATGGGTTGATATTCAATGAGGTTGATCTACATGGTGAAGAGAATATCTTCACTTAAAATCAACACTTAGATCATCTCCATATAGGCTCCACAAGCTACAGTATGAATAAGAGTGTGTGTGAATCCTATCTCATATATCATATTTAGGAGGGATACATTGCCCAATCGAAGATGATCCAGTACTGTATGAGTTTCAATCAGATGAAATACTATATAAATCTTCCTCACCAAATATCGCATCAGTTTAAAACTTTAACCCATCAAAAGTTGGATTATTTATGGGTCATCAATTTTTTTTAATAATTTTAAGGGTTAATTTAGTTTACCCCCCCAGAATAATTGGACAATCGGACTTACCCCCTCAAAGATCAGATATTGAACTTACCCCCTCAAACTAACGGTTTCCGTGATTCTGCCGTTAGAAGGCACACGTGCGTCTCGCACGCTCCATTTTTTAGGGGGGTAAGTCCGATTAGCCAATTATTCTGGGGGGGTAAACTAAATTATCCCAAAAAAATGGTGTAGAGTAGAAATTAACCCTGAGAGAAACACCAAAATGGAAAGATGGGTGTTGGTGTTTAGGGATTTGATATTGACCATATAAAATTTAAGAGAACTTCACTATAATTGACCATATAAAAAAGATAAAAATATTAACCAATTATTCTAATTTACAAGGACGAACTTGAAAGACCCTCTCATCAAAGACACCAGGTGAGATTTGAAGAGAATTTGAACTATTTCCATCACTAAAAGCCCAAGTTCGACAAACAATGGTGATTCCTCCCCACCATCACCCATCTCTCCATTTTGGTATCTCTCTCAGGGTTAATTTCTACTCTGCACCATTTTTTTTGGGATAATTTAGTTTACCCCCCCAGAATAATTGGCTAATCAGACTTACCCCCCTAAAAAATGGAGCGTGCGAGACGCACGTGTGCCTTCTAACGGCAGAATCACGGAAACCGTTAGTTTGAGGGTGTAAGTTCAATATCTGATCTTTGAGGGGGGTAAGTCCGATTGGCCAATTATTCTGGGGGGGTAAATTAAATTAACCCTAATTTTAAACTAAATTTTGATGGGCTTAGAAAGTTTTAGTATGATATGATTTTACATGGGGATAATCAATATGGTGAAGAGATCACCTTAACACACTTGGATCATCTTTTTATTGAAAATTTGGGCTTTTCTGTTGAATTAGTAAGTAATTGGTTGAAGTTAACTTTAAAATTTGTTGGATGAGTTAATAGATGAGCTAATTTAAACTTCAATTAGCAGAAATTATACTTAAAATTTTACGGATTTTATCTTTGATAGGGATATTGCAAGATACTTTATTGCGACACTAGTGCAATACACTTTTTGTAGGATAGAGATGATTCAAGGGTTGATTTTTTGTGAGGATGTTCTTCTTATTATGTAGATTACCATATTCAAGGATCAATCCATTCTATAATTTCTAACACCTTCAAATTAGCCTATGGAAAATTGGCAAATTTTAAGCATTTTTATAACCGTTGATTTTCGATAAACTTTTGATGGGATTAGAATTTTTAGAACAAACTGATTTCCGGATATGATGATTTGAATGGTGAAGAGAACATCATCACCGATAATCAACCCTTGAATCATCTCCATGTGGGCCCCAAAAATTTGTGTTGCATTAGTATTGCAATAAGATATCTTGCAATATTATCTTTTAGCTTTTTGTGATTGGTCACTTTGCCTACCTTGAAAAAAAATGATGGATCCGCCAATGCCCACCCTGCAACATAAGCTTTTGGCACTTATGTAAAACTATGGGTGCAAAAATCATTTCTGATTTCAAAATTGGTGTTAGAAGGGTCAACCTGCTAGTGCATGAGAAAAAAAAAAAAAAAAAAAAAAAAAAAAAAAAAAAGCAAAACCAGGCAAGGGAATATGCAAAATGCCCGCAACCACAATGCTCAAGCGCTTCTCTCTAACAAAATGTCCAGGGCGCATGAAGGGGGGTCTGGGTTTCGAATTTCGTAAAGCATAACTGCCCACCTCGTGGTATGGTTCTACCATATCAGGATGGGTCTTTCTCTTTACATAGTCACCAATTCCACGAAATTCCGACCTTCTGTTTGTTTAAAGTCCTGAAAGAACTGTAAGGAATTGAACTTCAATCCATTGAGAAAGTAAGCAAGGGTAATTTGCAAGGTCTTTATTATACACTTTGATTTGAAAGAATCTGTAAGAAAGGATAATTTTTGGAATCATCAATTGATCTGTAATCAAATTCATAAAATAATTTATGGGCATTTCTTAAAATGACAATTTTTTCAGGTACTTGTCAACTTGGTTTTTAATGGATTTGGCATCCACAGTCCCATTTGAGGCTCTAGGGCGCTTGTTTACAGGAAGCACCAAATTGGGTCTCTCTTATTACATCTTGGGTTTGCTCAGATTTTGGCGTCTAAGAAAGCTCAAGCAACTCTTCACCAGGTTTATATTTTTACAGACAACAACTTAATTACACTAGCCTTCATCAATCATCCATTAATAATATATATATATATATATATATATATATATCTGTTGTTTAATGAATTTTTATAATACTTTGTCTTGCTTAATTATGTACATTAATTTTCAGGCTTGAAAAGGACATTAGATTCAGCTATTTTTGGATAAGATGTGCTAGACTTCTATCTGTAAGTAAATATATGCTCATTGATTGAAGAATAATTAATTTCTTTGACAAGGATATTCATGGGAAACAGTAAGAATAATTAATCTCTGATAAAATTAAGTGTTCTAATTGTAGGTGACATTGTTTCTAGTTCATTCTGCTGGTTGTCTCTATTATTTGTTGGCCGATCAGTACCCACACCATGGTAAGACTTGGATCGGGGCGGTGATACCTAATTTTAGAGAAGCGAGCCTTTGTATTCGATATATTTCCTCCATTTATTGGTCTATCACCACCATGACCACAGTTGGTTATGGGGACTTACATGCTGTGAATAGTAGGGAGATGATCTTCAACATCTTCTATATGCTCTTTAATCTTGGTCTTACCGCTTACTTGATTGGAAATATGACCAATTTAGTCGTCGAAGGAACACGTCGAACCATGGAATTTGTAAGTCTACTATAGTAGATTCTTTTCATTATTTTTGCACCTGCATTTTTGTAATGGCTGCATTAATTTAAACTTGAATTAATGAAAATCATTTATTTTAAGTGGAAACCTTTTATCAAGTGAATTTAGAAAATGATCTGTTTCAAAAGTTCTCACTGAAAATCCTAAAACTCAGTGATATGAGCTGAAATGAATTTTACCAAACACCACCTAGGCTGAATCTAAGCTAAAAGCTTGTATTACATGCTAAATTATTTTGGGCTATGTTTGGCTGATCAATTTTTGAAAGTGCTCAATTAAGTGATTAACAACTAAAAAGCCATGCCAGAGGGTCAAAGAATGAACAGGTGCATGATATAATCATTTTTTACATACATATACTATATATACATCGGTGTATGTAATAAAATTTCATATCTAATTCCTGCATTGGTTTAACTAGATGTTGTATTACTTGTAATGTAGCGGAACAGCATACAAGCAGCTTCGAATTTCGTTTGTCGAAATCATCTACCACCAAGGTTGAAAGAGCAGATATTAGCTTATATGTGTCTAAGATTTAGAGCTGAGACCTTGAACCAGAACCAGTTAATTGATCAACTGCCTAAGTCAATTTGTAAAAGCATCTGCCAGCATCTATTCTTACCAACAGTAGAAAAGGTTTATCTTTTTGATGGTGTATCAAGAGAAATTCTCTTGCTCCTGGTAAGGTTTTAGATGTATTTCAGACTTATCAACTCTATATGCATGCATTCCTATTACTTGTTAATATTATATAGTCCTAAATGTGTTAAAAAAACTGGTCAGGTTGCAAAGATGAAGGCTGAATATATCCCACCTAGAGAAGATGTTATAATGCAAAACGAAGCACCTGATGATGTTTATATCGTTGTATCGGGTGAAGTAGAGATTATACATTCCGTGATGGAGAAGGAACAAATAATGGGCACACTCTTAACCGGTAACATTTTCGGAGAAGTCGGTGCACTTTGTTGTAGGCCTCAGAGTTTTACATTTCGAACAAAGACCTTGTCTCAACTGTTGAGGTTGAAGACAAGCACTCTCATTGAAGCAATGCAGACCAAACAAGAAGACAATGTAGTAATCCTCAAGAACTTCCTTCAGGTAAGCAGTAAGCTACTAATATATTGCTTCTTTATATTCATATATTAAGCTAATGGAAATGTGGCTGTCTACAAATTTATCCTCATTTTTTTGTATTTCTATTTGTATTACTTAAGGATTTAAGAGTTTATATTTACGCCGAATAAAAAGGTTTGACAATTATTTTCTTAAAGTTCTTTGTTTTTCAAGGAGTTTTTGTATTTTACGTCTACTAAAACAAAGAACAATTCAAGCTAGAAAATACCCTTTTTCCGAACTTTTGAAAGAATTCTTGACAGGCACACCCGAATCATACTTGAACCATTTCCATTTTGAGCTTATCAATTAATTAGGTCAAATACTTGGGGTGAATTCGCACCTTCCCTTGATGCTTAAAAAGTTACCTGTCAGTTATGACCATTCGAGTTCATGAGAATTCTTTCTTTCTCACTTGCTAGACACACCCAAATTAAGGATTTCAAAATTGTTTGTTTTTGCAGCATTACAGAGGGCTTAAGGATCTCAGCATCGACGATTTACGATTAGACATTAATGGAGAAGATGATGCTGAACCTAACATATCTTTCAACCTGTTAACTGTGGCTAGTACTGGAAATGCTGCATTTCTGGATGAGCTTCTGAAGGCAAAATTAGATCCAGACATTGGAGACTCCAAAGGAAGGACACCTTTGGTAGGTTTAGTTTAATTTCGTTTGAGTTATTAAATCAAGATTTGATGCATGACATATCAATCTCGTTTCAACTGAATACTTTGTTTAATTAAAAACCCATACATTATGACCAAAACAACATGAGTAATACTAGTATGAATCGGTACAAACCAAGACGATTCTGTTCCCGTAACTACGAAAACCGAAACTAAATTCTAAATGAAAGTTAGAAATTTTGAACCATGATCATAGCCATCCAATAGACAAAGATCAGATGGTTATAATCAACCAAGTCAGACTAGCTTTTTGTGTTAGATATCTTCAAGCTGTGCTACTTGAAAAGGTATAACTTGTGAAGCATAAGATCTATACTAATATGAGACGATAGGAGGTTATTTAGAAAAGATATCTTCAAGCTGTGCTACTTGAAAAAGCAAATTATCAAAGTACGTATAAATTTGGAGCTCAGTTATTGATATTAATGTGCTATATGTGTGTTTTGGAATCATCAGCACATAGCAGCATCAAAAGGGCATGAAGAATGTGTTCTGGTCCTCCTCAAGCATGCTTGCAACATTCATGTTCAAGGTAAATAGTGTAAAGCAGCTCCTACATATATAACCTTTAAAAGAAAACTGTATTATGCTTCTTTTTTTTTTTACTCACCTAGCACATTGCTGAGTATTGCCTGCAACACCCCGAATCTTAGATCTAAGACTAACCCAAATACAGGACATACCCAAGTCCAATCTAAACCCGTCCGAAGCCCAGAAAACGCCCTGTAAGGTCCATTACATTTATCTGTAATTTAACCAATTTGAAGTGAATCTATCTAAAATCTTGTATTAGAAGTGTGGGTGCCCCAAGCCATTTTGAATTGATAAATAAGTTAAGGCGGGGAGCAGCACATATTTCACAAACCCATGCCAACTGCTCCATTGAAAGATTTCTACCCAAGCAGGATGGGATGTAAGGCAGTTTTTGGACTAACTGCAAGTATGTACCGAAACTAGAATTCCTAGAAAATATGGGTGTTCTAACTCCAGGGTATTTTGTGGGTTGGAGTTAGAGAACCCATATTTCTATTTGTGACCTCCCATATTTTCCTACCAACTAAATTCTTAATTATCAGGAAATTTGCCTCGCTTTATATATTTGTTTTTGTATAGATTTCTTATTATCATTCTCATGTTTATATGTACACCATTGATTGCAGACATGTATGGGAACACACCAGTATGGGATGCCATCGCTACAAAACACCATTCCATCTTTAGGATCCTCTTCCACTGCTCATCCATTTCTAACCCTTACACCGCCGGTGATCTTCTCTGCCTCGCGGCCAAAAGAAACGATGTCTCAACGATGAAAGAGCTTCTAAGACATGGATTGAATATCGACTCGAAGAATCGCCAACAATTTACCCCTCTTCAAGTCGCTATGGTCGAAAACCATGTGGACATGATAAATCTCCTACTCATGAATGGTGCTAATATCGACAAGGTTAATAGTTTATCGGATGAATTAATGGTGCAGAAGCAAGAACTTGGTGATCAACGGATTGTGGTGCTGGATTCAACTCCACCAGACGATATTCGTGAAATGCTCTATAGGAGAAAGGAAGAAGTACAAGAGAACAACAACCACTTGGGAAGATCAGAAGTAGGAGGACGGCATTCATCAAGGGTGAGTATATATAGAGGTCATCCTGTTGTTAGGAAGAATACTTGTTGCTTGGAAGCTGGGAGGCTGATCAGGTTGCCAGGTTCTATTGAAGACCTCAAGATCATCGCAGGTTAGTTTCTTTGAAACACATCTTCTTCTCACATAATCATGGTGTGATCATAAGTAGTTCAGGACCAACCTATACTTAGAGGTGTGAATGGGTTGGTTATTGAACAACCCAGAACTGGAACCTATTAAATGTTTGTTTAGGTTTCAATACTCAAATAGGTGGAATCAGAATTGGGATAATTGGTTCTGGTTGGGTTGTTTAATTTGAGGAAAAGTCAAACCACAAAATCAGGATTTAGACTGGGATAATTGGTTCTGGTTTTGATTGGGTAAGGGTTCTTTTGTAGACCAACCCGTTGTTAGGAATTTCGTCATACCAACGACATATCCCCGACGCACAGCGGAACAGGCTTAAGGATCTTGAGACTTAATAACGATGAATCAATAAGAAAATATAACGACGAAGATAAAAACAAGCATCAACCACAACACAAGATATACGTGGTTCACCCTCACGGGCTACATCCACGGCCAAATCGGCGCATCGGAGAAACTTCCACTATTATCAAGAACATATTACAATGTTTCTTACTCAACCAACCAGATTAACACACATCAAAGATGTTACAAGACTTACCGGAGGACACCAGCGAGAATCCATTAGAGATCGACTCTCTAAACTACTCCCAACAGCACACTCACATCATCTTCAACCTTGAAAGTCCATCTCCATGGTTGTACATAGTAACAGAGGAGAGAACACATGGAGAACACTAGAAACTTGGGTTGGGGCAGGGGCCCCAACCCCATGAAGAAACCCTCAAACCCTAGATCCTCACAAATCCTTCTCCCTCTCAACAAGTTTCTCACCCTTTGGATTCCTCACCACACAAGAAGACCAAAACCCTAGGTTTACCTCTCCTTGAACCTTAGGAACTCCACCACCTTCACATTGGCACCTCTAGGCACTCTCTAGCACACATCTAGCCCACCTAGGACCTCCCTATTTATAGGTTTACAAGAGGTATCTATGAAATAGGAATCCCAATCCAAAAAGAACTCAAAAATTAGCAACTTCATAAATTAGCAATTGTATTCCAAAGGGGGTTGCCAAAAACTCTACACCCGTCTTTTAGATTTGAGCCACTCAAATCTGAGATCTTGACCGACCCATCCCCTCCTTATTGGGTATGGATACCTAATTCTTTCCAAAGCCGTAGGTCCAACGTTGATTTTTGTTGTGGGAGCTGCTAAATACATCCATAATTTGGTTTAGGGTCCCTCCAATATTTCAGTCTCTCCATCTCGAGAGGCGAAGTAAAAAGCAAATAGGCCAACAAAGTCTGTGTTCGTTTCCAACTCTCTCTCTTTCTCTAGAAAATGCATTAAACTGATGTTGTGGACTGATTCATGAAGTAGTTCTTAAAAAATGCTAGCAAGCAGCACCTGAAAGGAGTTGCAGGATTGCAACTCAGTAAACAACAGATTTCCATTAGTCTATCATACAGAACAAACAAACTTCAAGGAGTTTTTCTTCAGGCTAGCTTATACGGTTTTGCAATTGTCCAACTACATTGAAATGTTGCTTGATATACAGCATTTTTTTTGCTTTTTTTTTTTTTTTGGGTTCTTTGTAGGGTTGGTTTTTCAGTCGAACATACTCGATGTTTTCCACCACACAAACTCTATTCGTCTTCAACTTGGTCTTGTAAATTGGTAAACATAATGTGTCCTAATTTACAGGGTTTCATGAACCAAATTATGGATGTGTTAAGCAACAGCCTTTACTATTTACATTCACGGTTCCAGGGTCACATTTGTGCCTGGAGATGCAGCTAGCAAGATAAGTTAGATGTAGTACGAGAAAATATGGGTTGGGTTGTGGTCAAATGCCTGTAGATGTAACTTATATTTTATTAACAGGTTGGATGAAACTTGATCCTTTTTCGGATCCAACCCATATTTCATTAGATAAAGAATGTTTTTGAAAACTGATTTAGTTTTTCAATTTTTTTTGTTTTTGTTTTTGTTAACAGGTGAAAAGCTTGGATTTGATGCAACGAATGCAGTTATAACTAATGAAGAAGGCGCAGAAATTGACTGCATTGATGTGATTAGGGATAACGACAAGCTTTTTATAGTCGAAAATGAAAATTTTGTCATTTGATTAGTTATTTAAGATACTCAAATGAGATTAACAAGGAAAAGAAGAAGAAGAAAAAATAAGTAGATATAAGAAGTTCTTCACTTTTTTTTCCCCTGAAAAATGTAATCTTCATATTCTGCACACTTGACCTATGTTCCTAACTTAAATTCCAAGTAATGAAGTACTACTTGTTCTATCATTCAGTTCAGCTTGTATCTTCTTCTTTTCTTTTCTTTTTTCTTTGTTTGGTGGGCTCAGCGAAGTTCGACGGGCCTAGATACATATGATGTGTTCAACAGCGATCGATTTGGCCCAGGACACCCTCTGGGCCCTTACGTAGATTGAAACATGCATAAAAACTACAATGCAAACTAGCATTTGCATTTACGAAGGTTGAAGACGATGCAAATTAAGAACCAAAAATAGATAAAAAAAATTTGTAGAGATAGAATGAAAGAGAGAGTGGTTTTATCGTTGGATGAAAACTTACCTTTGCATTCAATAAACCACTAGTTGACGAATACAAAATGACCCCGATTGTAAGTTTTTTTTTTTTTAATTTATTTATTTAATAAGGGTAAAATAAAGAGAAAATAATTTCTAGCCTTGTAAATACCTCTAGTGTTGCTTCCTTCTTAATAATAAAATAGATATATACACACGTATTAGGCACATGTTTCACTCACTAATATAAATAAAAACAGTAAATAATTTTGATGGCTAGGATCATTCTAAACGGGTAGCTAGATCTTTTAAGGTTTTACTGAATAAGTAGGTGTTTGTGTTTATAAAAATAATAGTTCATATATATTAAGAAAAGAAAAAAAACTCATAAACTAATTGGAGTTAAGATTCGGTGTTAATGAACTACTCACCATGTAGATCGTCCCCACAGAAATCACATTATTTTAAAACTTCTAACCCTTTTAAAAATGGTGATTTATTAATTGTACGTCTATAAATATCGCTAAATTTAAACCAACATTTGATAAAGTTAGAAGTCTATGTTGTGAGAAAAGGATTCCACTAAAAATCAACGCTTTTATCATCTCCAGGTAGGCTCCACAAAAATCTTAGTTACCTCTTAGCTAAACAAAGTAAAAAAAAAAGATTGCCGATCCTAAGGACAAGAGTAGTGGGAGTCCAAGAATCCAATCCAATAATCTATAGTTCCATAGACTTAGAGGTGGAGACGAAATAGTGGGAGAGGAGGAATGGATGGGAGGAATGACCATCGATGGTCTCACTGACCATCAGATGATCATTAGATTTTATTTATTTATTTTTTTTAGTATTTTACTTTTTAAGCCTTGTGTGATCATTTGATCATCGCATAAAACAATTTGTCCGCGGTTATTTGATGATAGCACTAATTTTAATTTTACGACGATCCGACGATCATTTTTTCAACCCGATCTAACGTTTCACTTTCGATCTCTTAACTAATGAAAAGTTGCTTGGATTCCACTATTAAAATGGAAATTCATGGATCTTTGGATTGCGGGACTGCATTAAACTTACCCTAACTCCACAGTTATAAATGACAAAAGAACATAGACAAAAAATAATAAATATTTAGCACACGTAGTCCCATCGCTATCTTAAAAAAAAGAAAAGAAAAGACCAACAAGCTCTCAAGTGTCCCATTCTCCAAAACTCCACGAACATTTGACTCCCCCAACAAAACACCACGCATTTTAAGCAAAACGAAAATCCTTCTCTTCCATCCAAATTCCGAAACAAAGAAAAATATAAAATAAAAACACAAAAGTTTTCCTTCCACCCTAAACTGATACAGTAATTTGTGTCCATGAGTAAAATATCAAAATAGCTTGTAATTTGCACAATGGGAAACCCTAGGAAAATTCAGGCTCGAACTTTCTGAAAGGCCTTCATGAGTTTTGAAGAGAAGTCAACCTGAATCTAAATTGCCATCAACAATAGATATTATTATAGTTGTGCAAGTTGGTAAATGCCACGTGTTCTATTCTCTTCTTTGTCTACGTGGGATATGGGATTGGGTGTAAGTGGACCAGTTCTGTCGTTCTGATTCGATTACTGGACTACTCGGAATCAAAACTTATTAAATTAGCTGATACTAGTTCTTTGATGGTCTTGGCTACGATACTCAAACATGTGGAACCAGAATAGGGATAGTTCCAATTATGGTCGATTCTTGGATATTTTAGTAAGTTTGTATTGGTTCCATTGGAAAGCAAAGTACCTAGAACCAAAACTGTAGTTGTATATTAAAATGGTTCTGATTCCGAGTGGTTCTGATTTTTGTTTCTAGTGGTTCTAAAATATGTAGAGCTAGAATCGAGAAAATTGCAAGTCCCAGCAAGTATATCTAGTAAAGTCTGTTAATGTTGATAGCATAAACTTGGATTCAAACTCCGCTTGCATCGAATAAATTAGAAAATGTTAGAGGGTGTGCATAATCTAGTTGATCCTCCGGTGCTTTGCAGTTTCTCTCTCCTTATTTCTCCCCGTTAACGGAGCTTTCTTTGCCAGTTAGTGGTGATTTCTCTTTTACGCCCTTGCTTAAATCTTTAATTGGGCAATAGTCTAATCATAAAATTAAAAATTAAAAAAATCAAGAATAAAAAAAATTAAGAATAAAAAAATCAAGAAAATTGATTTTCGTTTGGGTGGGTTTTCAGAATAACGGGTATGTATTGACAACATTAGAGCATCTCAAATGCTAATGTGAATGTGGTAAAATTAGAAAGCCACAGAGGACTAGTAGACATTTGCTTTAAAAAACTTTCTCCAATGCTAATGTGAAAAAAGTCTGTGATGTTGATGTGGCGCTGGTTAGAATAGATTTCTCCAATGCAAAATGACGCAGCGGAAAAAAACGATAGAAATTCTAAATCACGTTTAGAATTGAAAAACTCGAAATTAACTCTCAATTAATGAGAAAACTCAAATATCTGTATTTTTAATTCTATTCAATAAATTGTCTACTACATCTCCTTATATAATAATAAGGGTTTCCTAAATCTAATAGAATTGTAATTAAAAGAAACTTCTAATCTAACAAGGAAACTACTAAATAATAAAATTAAAAATACCCAAATAATAAAAATTACTAGCTAAAATTAAAAAATTACTAAATTCCTAATTGAAGCTAAAATTTAAGACGGACCCACGAAATCTGTCCTGCATCAGTCTCCCCCACTTGAGAAAGACTCGTCCCGAGTCATCCTGTAGAATTTGATATTCTCTTCCAACTGCTTCTTTGAGATGACTCTCTCTTGAATTATGCATAGGAATAACTAGGAATTCAGACCCCGAAAAAATATGAATGACGGTACTAAAAATTTTCCATCTGAACTTGTAATTCCACAGCCTGAAACTCTCTTGAAACCTTCTGAAACATTTGAAGATAGCTGCAACAAAGTCATCCTTTACCATGAACACCAATAAAGATTGTCCAATTAAATCTCGTAGATAACCAGATAAAACCATAGTGGGTGTACAAAACTGATCAAAAGGATCTTCATAAGGATGGAGATCAAGTGGTGTGACATCCATCTGATATAACTCATATGTCTCCTCCATAAATTCAACATGATTCACCTCTTGAAAATTATTATCAACAATGGCTTCAATTGTGGGTGGATCAATCGTACCTTCTATGCTTTCCTCTTTGAGATTGATCGGCTTATCATCACGTTCAACAAGAATTTTGGCTTCTAAAATTATATCATCACATATAGGCAAAGCAATAGAAGAAACATAACTAGATATTACCTCAGAATCTTTTGAATCATCAGCTATGTTTTCCTCTTCAACTCGTTCCATGGAGATCTCTATTTTAGTTGTCACATCATCAATGATAGATAAATCTATAGGATTAGAGTTTACCTCATTTGTAGTGACTGCTGAAACCTGCTTCAGATTAGTGTCGACATTCAATCCCAAGATGAATTGTTGAACCTGTTGCTTCAACTCATCTAGCTCTTGACCTAGATCTCTTTCCCTATGATTAATAGCCAAATTAACCGTTGTATGGTCCTCCTGAGGAAGGAATACAATCCGCATTATCTTCTTAAACGTAGGCCAATCACTAATTATTGCATCTCCTCTATCAAGTCGATTCCACTGCATAGCATTAAGTCCTTCATAAGTTGCCTTCGAAAGATGTTGTTCAACTATAAACACCTTGTCTTCGTCACAAATCCGATTCTTCCATAAAAGATTTTCAATCTTTTCAAGCCAAAAATCAATATGATATTGGCAATCAAAGAGTGGAATTTTGGATTGTTTGTGAACTTGTACTCCTTGACGTCGTTCTCTAATATATAATCTCCTATCACGTTGCTCATCCCAAAGTAATCGTGGCTTGGAGATGAATTGAGAAAACACTTGTACATCTTCACAATCAACGTAATCATATGCTTTCCGACAATTATCAAAATTATCAATTTTAATAATCATTGTACTAATTTGGTCAAGGAAGTAGGTGTTGTATTATGGCAGATTTGGACGATACTGGACAGAAGTGAGAACTGGATAGTTGATTTAGGCCGAACTGGATTCGTATCTAAAAGTGCAACTATTGGGATAGGTTCTATATAAGGTTGGTTGGGCTTAGGAGCTAATTAAATCGAATGGGAATGATCAGAGATTGAATGAGCTAACTAATAAAGTGGGCTTAAGTGTTGGGTTCAATTTAAGTTTGTAAAAGATTGGACCAGCTTAGGTGGTGAGTTTAAGGATTAAACCCACTACTAAACTAATCTTAATAGGAGGTTTCCTTCACCTCCTTCCCCACTTAAACATACACTAGCAGGTTGGTTTCTAAAAACAAAATAGTAGAAGGGTTTTATAAAACAAACCTGAAATCGTGTACAGCAAGGGAGTGGAGACGGTGGTTTCCGGCAAAGGAGATGAGGAAGAAAATCGGATGCCGCAACGGATTCCTCTATCCCCTTCTTCTTCTATTCAACCCCTTCTAATTCTGAAATCCAAATCAGCAATCTTTTCTGTACATAAGAATCATAATTTGTTGAACTGCACAATCAATCTGCAACAACCCCACAATCTTTTCTTCTTCTTCTTCTTCTTCTTCTTCTTCTTCCTCTTCTTTTTTTTTTTGTTGGATAAATTTGATCTTCCCTAGTTCACCTTTGACAAATCCATCGATGAATGCTAAGGTTAATCTTCCCCACGATCACCGTCAGTAGGGTTTTGTTTTTTTTGCTTTGTAATCACTATCAAGCCAGGCGAATCCTTGCTCTGATACCAATTGACGCAGCGGAAAAAAACGATAGAAATTCTAAATCACGTTTAGAATTGAAAAACTCGAAATTAACTCTCAATTAATGAGAAAACTCAAATATCTGTATTTTTAATTCTATTCAATAAATTGTCTACTACATCTCCTTATATAATAATAAGGGTTTCCTAAATCTAATAGAATTGTAATTAAAAGAAACTTCTAATCTAACAAGGAAACTACTAAATAATAAAATTAAAAATACCCAAATAATAAAAATTACTAAATTCCTAATTGAAGCTAAAATTTAAGACGGACCCACGAAATCTGTCCTGCATCACAAAATAACCATTATTAAAATTTTTAGTTGCTTTTCAAACAAAATAATTTCGACTTATTAAAAAATTAAGTGCCACATAAGTTAAAAAGGCATCCCAAAATATTTGCATTGGAGATATATTTTTTCAACAATGTCTATTGTGAATATTTTCTTGCCATGTAGACAAGATATTGCCTAATGACACACTCCACATAAAAAAGAATAGACATTTGCATTGGAGATGCTCTTAGATACAGGTCGCAGCTAGGGGTGCACTGCAAACAATTACAAATATTTGTTATGATCTTATATATTTGAAAAAATTTATATTTTATTACTTTTTTATCATAAAAATAAAACTATATTTTATTACTTTTTTTTGTCATAAAAATAAAATTATACAAATAAGAATAGATTAGTGGGCTACTGTTTACTTATCAAAGATTGGCTCTTGCGTGGCGCCTAAGGCTCTTGGGCTTTGATTATTTCACCCATTTTAAAGTTTTTTTAGGAATCAGTTTATAGTCGCCCTCCAAAATCTTATTGGTAGGCCCTTGTTATAGGCACCTTCCAAATTTACATTTGTTGCTGTTAGCAGGTCCTAATTATTGGCACTCCCAATTCGAAATCAAATTATTTCATTTCAAAAATATAAAATATATTATAAAACATGTGGGGATACTTGAAAAGAAACTGATTGATGGTCTTTGGAGGATTGGAAGATCCCATGCCCTCTTCCATCAAATGGAAAAGATAATTTTACATGATGAAGTAGTTTGACCAAAATGTCAACTGCCACTAGTAATTATGTAGTTAAACCAACTTGACAAAGTCTAACTTAACCGGCCTACCAATTACATTTCGTGGGTGCATTTAAAATTTCCCTTTTTTCACGTTCTTGACTTGGTCAAAGTCTAACTATCCATTTTATGATCGTTGAAAACTAATTGATGTAGTTTTTAATTCCTTAATACACTTTTCATTATCCCCCATTATTATTTATATTTCTGGAACCCCCCATTTTTCACGGCTTCGTTTGTTTAGCAGTACGTGAACTCACTTGCTTTGGAAAATGTCACAAATACCCTCAACTTAACTTAACCATACCCAAGTTAATTGATTCAGGTAGGAGGACATGTGGCCTCATCCCGTTAATTATTGATGAACGAACAAGATTAACTCATAAAGAATCTGTCTGTTTTAGCACAATATATAGAACGTCTTAAATACCATTAAATCCTTTTGTGCTCCACTTTGCTTAGATAGAGAAGAAATTAGGGTACAAGTCAATGGTAGTAGGTGAAGGATCATCAAGCCATTTCAGGTTGATTTAATGCTCTTTACATATTTATGTTACAATTCTAGTGTTTTTCCAAGTTTTTGTAGAGGCTTACTTCATCTTCAACACTCAAACATGTCTTACATCACAGAGAAAATCACAACATAGATAAAATACCCCCACGGTTAATAGAGAAATTACTAACACCCCCCAATATAAGAACAAGCAACAAAGATCAGGAACATGCAGAAATCATGAAAAGAACAAGCACCAAATGCATCAACAATAGTCGAAAATCTTGAAAGCAGGGGGAAATGAATCTTTTCTTTAGATCGAAAACCATATATAACACATGTTTTATGCATCAACAACATTCGAAAATCATGAAAATAGGAGAAAAATGAAACTTTTTGAGTTTGAAAACCACATATAACACCTTTTTTCAGCAATAAACAACTTTCAGTTAATCTCAAATTTAGGGTTTTAACAATATCACATTTAGAGCGAGTTTGTAAATATTTTTACACTCTGATGTCATTCATTCGCTCTTGTCCACTAACAAGAAAGGATTTGAGTTGTTTACATAACTTTGTGGAGAAAATGTTCTTATCTTTTATGTGAAATCAAAGGAAATATGGAGGAGAGTGAGAGTACTTACGTTCAATTACACCCAGAGCTCCAAAGCCCCTCAACAATGGCTTGAAATCCCTCTTACAGATCTCCGGATTGAAAATCTAGTTTTGATTAGGGGGAGTTCTCCTGTCGAAAAACATGAACAGCCTATTACCCTTTGGATTATCCTCGAGAGTGACCAAAGACCCATATCAGTTAACTTGGATTTGGTTGGGTTCAGTTGAGGGAATTTGAGACATTTCCAAAGGCACGTATGTTCAAGTGCTTTTAATTTGACCATTCAAACGGCCGAAGAGACGGAACCGTGAAAAAAGGTTGGGCCAAGTATTTATAATGTAGGTTTTGTCTATCCCACACTTAAGAGGTAAGAATTTTGTTAACCTAAGGTTTTATCTTTATAATAGACAAGCCTTTTGCACGTGCGTTGCACGTGTTCTTTACGTTAAACTTATTCCACTAATAATAAAAAAAATAAATACAATGGTTAACATAAAGAAAATAATGAAACAATGAAAGAAACATAAAGCAAGAATAGATATGATAGAAGAACCGAGGACGATGAGTGAAATCATTAAAAAGAATTAAATAGGGTAGATGAGATGAGAATAAGTTATTTTAGGGGAATGTATCATGGAGATGAGATAGAGGGAAACGTGGAGAGATGGGGGTAAGAGAGTGAGAAAATCATGGGGTTTGAGATTATGAGATTTGTGAGAGAAATTTTAGGAGAAAAAGAATTATGATAAGGATCTTAGAAAATCTATTTTGGAAGGTTGAAATGGGAGAGATTTTTTGGGGAGAAAATCGTGGGGAAACAAAAAAGACTAAAATACCCCGTTTGATAGGGTTTATCAGGGGCAAAAAATGACCATTATATCCTTTAAAATTAACTTAAACTATGACAAATAAATAACTATTCAAGGATAACAAAAGTAAAAAACCTCAAAAAAGGCAATTGGCTTAATATAATAGTATAGATATATAGATGGGGGGAGGGGGATAATGAAAACTGTATTAAGGAATTGGGAGGGGGTAACACAAAATAACCCTTTTAATAATGGTTTAATGTGGGGAGAAATAAAATAAAATAGAGAATGGCCAAAACTTCCAAAAATGGGATATTTTTGCCCAGAAAATCCCTAAATATTTCATAATAGCCAAAACCCCAAATCTTCCAAAATCACATAAATATTTTTTTGGACATTTTTACCCTTTTTTTATATAAGAAAGTATCTTTTTTTACACATTCATTTATTTTGGTTACAAATCTCGTTAAGCCTTTAAATCCAGTAATTTTCAACATCTTTTCTAAATAATCTCTATAAATTAGGTTTTGACACACCATAACTAGATTTGAGGAATAATCAACGGAACAAATCGAAGAAGAAAAGGGTGATAATTACCAACATCTTTCCGAAATAATCTCCATAAATTAGGTTTTGACACACCATAACTAGATTCGAGGAATAACTAACCGAACAAATCAAAGAAGAAAATAGAAGAAGAAGACCACGAACTCAAAAACGATTGGCGGCATTTTCTAAAAAATACCATAGCAAACTAGTTTTGCATAATAAACTAGGTTTGCAAAATGCAAAAATAGATTAGCAAAATTCAAAACTAGATTTGCAGTAACAGAACTATATTTGCAAAAATATTTTTGCAATAATACAACTAGAACAAACATAAATAACATTAAGCTAATTATGCATAAATAATTTTGTAATAACAAAAAATTGTAAAAAAGAAAAAAAAAAGAGTAGATCCCCTGTCCCCATTTTCCTTTATCAAAAACCACATATATACTGACAGGTTCGATTGAATCATTTTTTCCTTTAAAAAAAATTGAGTTATGTTTTAAGAACAAAGCTAACAACATTTTAAGATTTATGTTCCCTCCTAACACTTGATATCATACTACATTGTCTACTTAATTTCTATAGTTAACAACTAGTTTTAATTTTCCATATATATTAGATCCTCTAAATATACATAGATATATAAGCCACACATATTAGTTATACAATTACTGCTTAGGTACTTGAAGAGAAAAAAAGTTATTTAGGTTAGAGCCTAAAAAGAAGGAATTGGTGTGGTAAAAAGATAAAATCTCAAAATACCAAAGGAAAAGGAAACACCCATCATTCATTTGCTTTAAAGGAAGGAACAAGTGTTGAGAAAAATTACCCTCCTCGTACGTGATCAGTCTACTTAGAGTTTTTCTCTCGCTTGTAGAATGCAGGGTCTTGGAAGTAAATGGATGAATAAATTAACCTTATTCACGAAGCAAATAAAGAAGAAATAAATAAGTCACAAGACATGCAAGATTTATGGAGGTTCGGAGCAAGTCCTACGTCCTCATTGAGCCTCACTAAGCCAATCCACTATAAAGAAGAGATATACAAGTGTACAAAGAGTTTACAATCACTTCATCTCTGCTCTCATAAGAGATTACGCTCAAAGAGACACTCAAAAGAGACTACCTCTCTCTCTTTCTCTTATCGCTCTACAACCAGAGCTCACATGGCTTGATACACTAATGAGATGAGAGGGATACCATATTTATAGGTATTACCACCGAATGAAATGTTTGAAATTTGTCAACAAAAGTGTGCCCAAATAACGGTACTCACCACTGAAGGAAATAAGCTTTACATGGAGACATAATAATTAGTCAACAATATGGGCTTCTACATGTCAGTTGTGAGCACACAATTGGGAGCTTTTTTTCCCTTTTATCAAATATGGAGGCTCCACCTCTCAATGATGTCAGCATTAGCTTCACAATCTCAACAATCTCCCTCTTGGAGCTGAATAATCCTCAACCCCAGAGCTACAATACACTATTATCTTCTCTTTTTAACCTGGATTGTCGGTGCTAACTGAATCTCCTTGATGCGGCTCACCTCTTTGTCCCTTAGAATGAGAGACCCACTGAAGCTTTGCAGAGCTTCAGTTTTTCTATTGTTACCCCTTTGGTAAATATGTCTGCCTGATTCTTAGAACCAAAAATCTTCTCCGGTAATAACTCGCCATCCTCCAATAGAGATCGAATGAAATGATATCTGATATCGATATATTTTATCCTGGCATGGTGAGCTGAGTTCTTGGCAAGATGAATAGAGCTCGGACTATCACTATACAAAACATTGTTCTCCTATTCTTGCCCCAAATATGCTAACAAGCCTTTCAACCATATCATTTCGTTACTGGCTTTTGTAATAGCCACATACTCAGCTTTCGTTGTAGACAATGTGACCAACTTCTATAACAATGAGTTTCAACTCACTGCAGTAGACTCCAGAGTATAGACATACCCTGTCGTACTTCTCCTTTTATCAAGGTCACCAGCAAAGTCTACATCCACATAGCTATTCAGAATGGAGTCTCCCATTCTATAGTACAAGGGTACATTAGTGGAACCTTTCAAGTACTTGAAGATCCACTTTACAGCTTTCAATGCTGGTAACTAGGATTGTTAGAATACCTACTCACTACTCCCATTGCATGGGTAATATCTGGTCTTGTGCACACTATAACGTACATAAGACTCCCAATAACTGAAGCATATGGCGCACTTGCCATATAATCCTTCTCTGCATCTGTTGTGGCACTCTGGAACTTTGAAAGCTTGAACTGGCTTTCAAGCGGTATGCTAACTGGCTTAGCATTCTCCATATTGGACCTTCTCAGAACTCGTTCAATAAAATCAGCCTAACTAAGCATAAGAGTTCCCTTATACCTATCCCGACCAATTCTCATACCGAGAATTTGATGTGCTTCACCAAGATCTTTCATACCGAAAAGTTCCAGCAACTAACATATCGTCAACATACGATATTAAAATGATGTAACTAGAGTCAAACCTTCTGGTGTAGCAACAGTGATCTATGTTACGTCTTGAATATGCACTTCTGTGCATAAAGTTGTCGAACTTCTTGTACCATTGTCTCGGGGCATGTTTCAAACTATCTTTTTGAGCTTGCACACCATCTCATCTTTACCTTTTTCGATGAAACCAGTTAGCTGCTTCATATAAATTTCTTCATTAATTTCACTATGAAGAAATGCCGTGTTTAGATCTAAGGTAGAGATCTTGTGAAGCCACTAGGCTAAGCACCACTCTGATAATGTTCATCTTCACAACTGGAGAGAATATCTCGTTGTAGTCAATACCTAGTTTCTGCTGAAACCCCTTCACAACGAGCCCCGCCTTGTAGCATATGTCTCCATTTGCTTCGTTATTTATCTAATAAAGCCACTTGTTCTCCAATGCCTTTTTGCCTTTCGGTAATTTTGCTAACACCCAAGTGTCATTCTGTGAGAGTGAGTCTATCTCGTCTTTCATAGCAAGTTCTCACTTACTAGAGTCATTAGCCTGTAGTGCTTCATCAAAATGTTCCGATTTACCACCATCTGTAAAAACAGATGATCTATTGTATTCATATACGTTGGATTTGATTTAGGAGTCCATGACGATCTTCTTAGAATAAACACTGTAGATGTTTTAGTCTACATACTTAACTGATCCTGTGGAGCTGTGCGAGGAACTCCCACTGCAGTTGGAAGGCCTTCCTGTTGCACCTGAGGTTCCTTTTTCCGTGGAGCCTCTGCTTGTTCTTCCATTTCCACTGTTCTACTTGTCATCCCTGAAACGTCACTCATGTCAACATGCTTTGCCTTGTCGACTTGAATGTCTAATTCATCACATTGGACTTGTGTTGCATTCCTGTCTTCATACAGTGCATTTTTATTGAAGGTTACATCTCTGCTTCGAATAACCTTGTGACTCTTGTAGTCCCAAAACCTGTATCTAAATGAGTCATCTCCATAGCCTATGAAGATACACTTATTTCCATTGGGACCCATCTTTTTCCTATCTGTAGGATTTAGATAAACATAAACAACACATCCAAAAACTTTTAAATAAGAAGGGTTTATCTTTTTGTCAGTCTAAAGCTCTTCTAGAATCCGAATATCCAATGGACTGTTGGGTGTCAGATTGATTAGATAAGCAGCCGTCTCTGTAGCATATGCCCAAAAAGCTTTGGGCAACCCTGATTGCAATCTTATGTATCTGGCACGCACATTTAACATCCAATTCATACACTCAGCTACTCCATTTTCCGTGGTTTCCCTGGGAGCGTCCTTTCCAAACGTATCCCACTAGTAGCACAGAGCTGTAAGAATTCTTTTTTATCATACTCACCGCTGTTGTCTGACCTTCAACATTTTAGCTTCAGTCTGTTTCTGTTTCGACTAATGCTCTCAATTTCTAAAACACATCGAATACTTTATATTTATGTTTCATGAAATAAATCCATACCTTTCTCGAATGGTCATTGATAAAGGTAACAAAGTATTGAGCATTGCCGTGAGAAGTGACATATGTTGGACTTCAAACATTTGTATGAACCAGATCCAGTTTTTCTTTCCTAAAGCTTCTGACTCCTTTCTTGAAACTGACCCGCTTTTGCGTCCCAAGAACATAATCTTCACAAAAGCTCATCTCAACTGATTTTACCTTCGGTAAGTGACCGTTTTTATGCAGAATCTTCATATTCTTCTCACTGATATATCCCAACTTTTTATGCCATAAGCCGACGTCTTCCCCACCACTAGCCACTGCTAGAGTAGGCCTTTCTGAAGCCCAGTAGAGAATACCACACCTTTATCCTCTAGCTAACACTATAGCTCCCTTCGTCACTTTCCAATTGTTTTTAGAAAAGTGAACTTTGTAGTCGTCATCACAAGTTTGGCCCACAGAAAGCTTCTTCTCAGATTTGGAATATGTCAGACATCTTTCAGCTTCCAAGTTGAACCGTTGACTTTCACATTCACATCACCTTTATCGATGATATCACAAGCTTCACCATCACCAAGGAAGGCTTGGCCAAACTACCCTTCCTTGTAAGAGGTCATGATCACTTTATTCCGTGTGGCGTGGAAAGAAGCTCCCGAGTCTACTATCCAAAACTCTTCTACACTGTCCTCGGAGAGTAAAAGAAAACCTTTGGTAATCACATTGTTGTCATCCACCATGACTTTTGCTCTGTCATCTGTGGCTGCAACCACATTGACCTCCTTCTGTTGATCACCATTATTTTTACCATTTTTGGCACATTTTCTTTCTGGATAGTCTTTCTTGAAATGTCCTTGTTTATTGCACGTCCAACATACCTCTAGGCCTAGATTTTGATCTCCCTTAGATTTACCTCTAGATTTATCTGAGTTTCTATTAAAATTTCTGCCTCTATCATATTGCATGCTCAAGGCAGAGCCTGAAGAAGAGCTATAAGCAGTGTACCCTCGTTCTAGTCTCCTCTCTTCTGCACTAAGTATCATTGCCGTTACGTTTTCTAGCTTTAAACTTTCATTTCCCATCAAGTTGCTAATAGACGTGATAGTCGTATCTAAACTCGTTGGTAATGAAGACAATAACCTTAAAGCTTTGACTTCATCCGAAAATGTAATGTCAACCTAGGAAAGTTGAGAAATAATTGACTTAAATTTTCCAAGGTAAGTAGATATTGTCTTGCCTTCATTCATTTTTAAATTGAATAATTGCTCACATAATATAATTTTACTTGAGGCCGACGACTTTTGATATAGCCTTTCCAAAGTGTCCATTAGGTCCTTTGCTATAGATATTTCATCAACATTATTGTACACTTCCTTCATAAGACACCTACGGATCACGCCCACACACTTGCGATTAAGAATAGACCATTCTTCATCATCGAGTTTACCCTTCTTTTTCCAGTCCATGAAATGGAGCATAAAGATCTCTCTCATATTAGTAGTCCTCCATCTGCGACTTCAAATATGAGAAGTTTTTACCGTTGAAAATTCGAACTCTTGCAACATTGTCTGATTTATCATCCTTGAATCCCACTCCGATGTTACCACCTAGGATGAATAGTACTGTGTGAATAGTACCAGCTAAATAGTACCGTATGATCAGTACCCACCAAATAGTACCATGTGAATAGTACATACCAAACAATTCTGTGTGAACAGTATCCATTGAATAGTATTGTACAAACAATACTACTATTCACATATTCACTATGCACAGATTCCACTCCACGTAATGGAGCATGAAGATCTCTCTCATATAGGATATAATATAATCTTATTTCTATACACACGTGCACAAATATGGAAACCGAAAGATACGAGGATTAAACAGATGAATGTGATCACAAAAATATAAATGTCAATAACTGAGCCAAATACAACCTCCCACTAATTTAGGGAATCATAACTGTCAATGAGATGCATGCTAGTAACATATTCGGTGTATAGTATATGCGGCAACCCCTTAGTCATAGGATCAGCAATTATTTGTTGTGTACAAATGTGCTCAAATGACACCGCTGGTTCTTAATCCCCTCCTTCACAACAAGGTATTAATGTCCATATACTTAGACTTAAAAGACCCTTGTTGTTCTTAAGTACATAAATGTAGCAGAGTTTGTTCACAGAAAAATCATCAATGGTTTGAAAATATATTCCATAACCTGAAGGCCTAATATGAAATTCTGTAAACATAATGCATGAGATGTGGCTTCAAAACATGTTAATAACTCTACTACCATCGTGTGCGGAACTGTTAATGTCTATTTGACACTCTTCCACGAAATGGTTCATTTAACCAAGGAAAATCTTGAAGTGAATTTTACTATACCTGAATACCAGTAATTTCAGGTCCAGTATAACACATTACTTCAAGTCTGTCGATCATTTTGTATGTGAAAATATGGTTCTTGTCTTTTGCAGATACCTAATAACTTTTGCCGCTTTCTAATAATTCATACTAGGATTATTATTGGTATCTGCTTAGCATTCCGACAATAATGCTATACCTGGCTATGTACAAACCTGAGCATATATATGTCTTCAAGGCTTCACCCCACAAGCTTTCTAATAATGATGAGTTACTCATCATATTCCTTAACTTATTCATAAGAGTGCGATTTTTCCTTTTAGCAAACCATTCTTTTCAGGTGTACCTAGCATGGTATATTATTCACTTAACTGCATTCTTATAGATATTTAGCAAATGGCTCTGGATTACGACATGTTTGATCGTATCTTCAGTAGTATTCACCACCACGATCAAAACATAGCACTTTAAGTTTTTCTTGTCAAGCTGGTGCTTAACTCTAGTCTTATAGACTTTAACAATATCTAGTGCCTCTGCTTTCTCAACACCTAAATACACATAACCATAGCAAGAAAAATTCATCAACGAGTGTGATGAAAAAGATATTTACCCACTTATAGCAGGAGTTTGAAACGGGCCACATATTTTTTATGTATAAATTGTAAAATTTATTACTTCTAATAGCACCCTTTTTTTAGACTTGGCTAACTTTACTTTTCTACATTCAATACAGACACCATAATCTGAAAAATCCAACGAATTTAGGACACTTTACTTGACCAACCTTTCTAGTTTGTATCTAGAAATATGACATAAATATTTCATGCCACAACATAGAAAAAATGTCATTAATACGACCACGTTAATTTAGGAGCTCACATAGGGGATAAAAGGGATTGAGAAAAGACTGATCATGATTTAGAAGATATAGATCATCACCTGATGAAAACAGTCTCAGCAATCTTGATAATCTTAAACTAAATTGACATTTTCAATTAAAAAATATGAATGAAAAATTCAACCGATCTAGTACTAAAATAAACTCTAAGATGTTGAAGGAACATAAAAAGATGGCTTCTAAATCATGATTAAATCGGTAGTATAAAATTATATGAACAAAACTCTACCATTTAAGTATGAATCGTGGCTCCAAAAATTATCTATCAAGCATTAGAGGGATAATTACTAAACAAGACTCTAAATTCAGTAGATAACGGGTGTTATCTTGCTTTTCTAGCCAAGTATGATATTTACAAGCTAATTCTTTTCAAACGGCCTCGTTTGTGACAAAAGAAACATGTCACCCTCATTTTCTTCGCTGGTTGTATTTATTTGGTTGCAAATTTTTTTAAGTTTTCTTAAACTTTATCCCGGACTTCTTGAACTTGTTGCACCTGAATGATTTCTAACCCACAAAATGTGCTCCTTTAGGTTTATCTTGATAGATTAGCTCCTCCTTTTGGGCACAAATACTGATTAACTCTATGAGTTTCCACTTATCTTTCTGCGCATTATATATAATCTCGAAAACATCAAAATTGCACAAAAAGATAGGTCATAACGAAATGGGTCAGAAAACATTCTTTTGCCTCAATATCTAGATTCTTAAGCTGACTTGTAAAGTCAAACATTCTCGTGATATGCTCTTGCACACCACCAAGGCCATTATACTATATGGTTACTAATTAAGTCAATACAGTGCTAGTCAGTGTTTTTGTTAAAACTATACAACATTTTATTTCCTATCCGAGATATCAAAAAACCCTCTTAGGTAATTCACATTCCCACTAGCCAATGAACCATATGTTGTTAACAATGATTATAAACAACAATCAGTTAGTCACATACATAATGCCACATCATAACAGTTTAATTATTAGAGGATAACAATTAAACTTTCCAGAGTTGATCATAAGTGCCTCAAATAAATCAACCCTAAATGGGATCAACTTTTTACATATAATGATCTTCCTTTGGGCTGAGATCATTGCATATAATAGTCTCCCACCGATGAAGCATTCTTCACCTTAAGGCTAGTCAACTGAAAATAATTCAATATCAAATTGTATACCTTTGGGTGATAAAATTTTCAATCAAACTATCTCCATCAACTACCTTAATCCGTTTAGTTGAACAATCTCAATGACCCACCTTTGGGCTTGATCATTGTTTGTCTCAACTAAATGCCAAAACAATCCTATAGCTTTGGTAGAGATAAAAAGTGTCCTTACTTGCTCCAAATGCCATTGTAATTTTTTATGAATGTGCCACTTTGGTAACTAAACAATCAATCAAATTCCAATAGTATTTGTGCAAAGGATTGTTTCACGTGATTCAATTTCCCCGAATGAATCTAGTAAAACAGTGTCATATATATATTTATATATATATATAAGCAAATATAAACTAACAGATGAACAATAATATGTCACTACAATTTGCATAAAGTAATGGGCACAAAACACACTGTAATCGCATTGGTCAAAATTAAGGCTTGAAACCCTTACAAAAATCGAAAAACCTAAGTACACCAATTTCCGTTACAATTAGATGTCAGATAGTGGCTAATTAAATAAAAAACTAATTTAGCCTACTATATACAAAAACAAACAACCCCTAAAGGAAAAAGGACTATTTTGTAAAACTGTTCAAGAACCAAAAGGTGCCCAACTCAAAGTTGATTCCTAGAAAAATGACTTTTAACATAATAGTTCCAGAACCAAACAGGGCTTAACGGAAAATGGCTTTTAAAAAAATTGTTTTAGAAACAAACAGTACTTAAGTGAGAATGACCTTTTTTTTTTCTTTTTCTTTTTTTTTTTTACATAAAAGTGACTTTTCACAAAAGTGTTGCTAAGACAAACAGAAACTAAGTCTATACCGAGTCAACTGGGGTCAACTCGGATTGATTCAAAGCCCTGACTCAATTCAACAGAGTCGACCCATCTTCTTCTCCAATAAACCTGAAAACCCTAATTTTCTAAACCTCAATTCCGAGAAAATTTCCTTTTTTTTTATTTGAAACTAAACCTTTTAAGAGCTATGACCTGATGATGGCGGCCACCACCTATGTCGGTCAAAAGGAATTTCAACTTTTGGTGACCACAATATGGCCGACCTAAACGCCTACCGCCGATGATATTGTTGCCGTCGGCGGCGATACAATATTTATAATTCGGACAAAACGGTAATGGCTCACTCAGTCACAACTCTTAACTTCTCTGTCATAATAACATAACCAGTCCATTAAAGGTAAACTTGATATAAATATATTAATATTTTGCATCGAATACGATAAAGTAAATCAATTAATCTAAACAATGGTGCTTTGACAATCAATTAACAAAGAACATCAATACGATTCCAGCAAATCGATGAATATATATTTTAATTAGACTATTGAGATAAATAGATCTAGCTAGTCAATCCCAATAGCAGCGTATATATATATTTTATTCAAAAAGTTTTCTACTGTAAGAACACAGTTTACATAAACAAGCAAATAAATTATTTTCTACTGTTGTAACTTATTCAAATACAAGATTAAATATTAATTATATCATATTAACAAGTAATCTTCAAACATCATCTCGTATACAATCAAAAACCCAATGTAATTGATAAAATACGATGAACATCCATCTCGTCTTGACCATATACTCTAATATTTCATGTATCGATCTGTGGATGGCTCTGATACCAGATGTGAGCAAATAGAGCGGAAGCCAAAGATCGAGTCCCACGATCAATACAAAAAATAATAGATTAATTAAATAAATAAATCACATACATGTCATCGTTATTGATCCAAAATGAACTGCTCCAGTTGAGAGTACTGAGTCATCAATCCTCTACTCTTTAACACTTAGGATGATGGATCTCCTAGCCTTCATATATTTATATAGAGAGAGGCCTGGGACCCAATATAGAAACTGTTTTTAATTAGGAAACCCTAACCATCAAGGAGTTCCAATTAGATACTTACTAAAATTGTGCAATAACGATACGGTGTAACACATTGTATCATAGTACAATGTACCCTTCTAAGATATGGATAGGATTAATCCAGTTTATTAAATATAAAATTAATTATTGTGACCCAAATTCTTACATATTCTTCTTAAACATCCCAATTAAATTGGTACCTTTCACTGAAGCAAATCATTAGCAAAGAGCTATCAACGTGGAAAATTCAAGGAGGATCATCTACAACACATTCTCGAAAAAAAACCCATTGATCAAATGAAAATTTTAAATCCGGGTATTCGGGCACCATGAAGATATCCATGTAGCAAGCAGCGATTTCACCTCTATAATCACCTTATGTAGATCGATATTCCTTGTCATCAACGCATCTTATCATATTCCTCTCTGCCCATATACACCACAAAGTTGCATGTGGTACAGGTTCCAATACTCAAATAGATTGAATCAGAATTGAGAAAATTGGTTCATGTTCTGGTGGTTCTCAGGTATTTTGGTTCTGATTCTGTTCATATATAATTAATACATATACGAAAAATGTTCAAAGATATAGAAAACTAGAGGGAAAAAAAAAAAAACATTATTTGTAAACCAGCTCCTGGTCCTATTTGTTTGATTCTGGTTCCAATACTCAATGGCTTTGGTTCCTAATCCACTTTCAGTACTTAAATACGTGGAACCCTAGATTATCTCAGTAAATATAGCCTGTTTGGCTCTTAATACTGCTTTAGGAGCAAATTAAGAGTAGTTCTCACATCTCATCGTTTATGTCAAAATAAGAAATTATTAATTAAAGGGATTTTCTATTGTAATTTATTTATTTTATTTAAAATTGATTTTATTTATTTTTGAATTTGTAATCATTTTTAATGCGCGGGTACATTAAAGTGTTTCATTTCTTTAATTTGTAAAAATGATGTTTGAAATACATGTGTAATGAACTTATTTAGTGATTTAATCTGATCAATGTGGAATATAGGCCTGAGGATCGAGCGATTATTTTTCTTAGCTTTATTTTTATTGTTTTAAAAATTTAAGAAAATTCATCATCGAAAAGAACAAAAAGAAAAAAGAATGACGGTTATATATTAGAGTTAAAAGATAAAGTGATATGAAGTCCAACTCAATAGAAAGTGGTGAGGGTATTCGAATATCTGATTTTATTTTGAATAATGCTCCGCGTACAGAAAATGATTGACACGAGGTTGACCGAAATTCTTGTGGGGCCACATAGCACGATTGAGGTTTTGTGAAGATGTTACTCTCACATTGTAGATTATCCTCAAGAAAAATACTACAAGAAAAATTACTTTTAGCGGGGGTCGATGGCCACTTGTAAAACTCAAAATGTGGTCGGTAAAAGGTTTTACCAGCAGCCAATGATGGTCGTCGGATTGGTCGCTGAAGGCCTCGTCGCTAAAAGTTTTCCGACGAATAAGTGGTCGTCGATAAATCTTTATACTTTTACAAACGAGAATTTAACCGCCGCTAAAGGTTTAAAATGTTGGCTGCTAAAACTTAACCACGACCAAAATAGTGGTCACCTAATTATTTTACCAACGAACACATTAAGACCATTGCCTTGTCTCCCTTCCATTGTTGAATTGTATACATATTTATAAGGCTTACATCAACTACCTACTACCATTACCCACTAATTAACCCACACATATAATTATAATGCCACTACCACTACCACATCACCCAACCCACTAACATATCCACTAATAATTATTAGCCCACATCACTTAACCCACTAATAATTATTATCTCATATCACCCAACCCACTAACATCATCCAACATACTAATTTAATGAGAAGTCTCCCATATTATGTACTTATCATTCCAACCCTCTCAAAACAACCTTGTCCTCAAGGTTGTATATGTAAAATGTTTGCAATCTTTTTTTTGATGTTGCACTTGTAGGATCCAGTTGTTCAAAAATTGAACATCTAATCCGCCTACGAACTTTTCCAGCATATTTACTACATTGAAATCTTATTGGAAAATAACTTCCTTGTATATCATTGGACATGTATATTGGTCCAACATCTTTGCAAATTGGTGCAACAATATATGGAACACCATTTAATGGTAAGACAAATTCTAAAATCTCTTCATGATAATCTTGAGAAGTTTCTAGAAAAATCGGAAAGAAATCACCAACGACGAATGATGGAAAACCTCGAAACTTAGTGCGTGTATCCTCATCTTTTTCTTCGAAAATATCAAAGAAGTCAGATAAATATCTACACCCTTGTTTCTGAAATTCAGTCATAGAATCATTGTACTTCGCACGAGCTTTGTTTGCATCAAAGATAATTTTGAATCATCTCGTGCATGTCTTTTGCCAACTGTTGCAACTCTGCTACCACATCTTCTTTGCACAAATTCATTTTTTTATATAAATAACAATTGAGATAACCACAACCCACAGATCGAACGGCTCTGATACCAATTGATAGGTGTGTTTAGGGTGTAAGAAAATAGATGAAATTAACAGGTTGAGGAGAGAAGAAATGAGAGATATAATCTAGAAGAAAGAGAATCAGGGAGATAAGAGAGACTAGAGAGACACATTAAGACCATTTCCTTGTCTCCCTTCCATTGTTGAAATGTATACATATTTATAAGGCTTACATCAACTACCTACTACCATTACCCACTAATTAGCCCACACATATAATTATAATCCCACTACCACTACCACTACCACTACCACATCACCCAACCCACTAATATATCCACTAATAATTATTAGCCCACATCACCTAAACCACTAATAATTATTATCTCATATCACCCAACCCACTAACATCATCCAACATACTATTTAATGAGAAAAAAAAGTCTCCCATATTATGCACTTATCACAATGCTAAAATCATCGATCTCAAGCAAAAGATTAATTTTAAAAAGATTCTGAATTTTTCAAGCTCTCAATGTTATGATTAAAGAGTCCAATTAGCTTGTAGGATTTCAGGTGTTTTAAAATAAGCCATGCTTGGTATGCGAAGGTGTTTCGCAAATGCGAATTTTAACAGTAATAACTACGCCTACAAAATTAGCAATATGAGATTTTAATTAGCACCTAGAAGAACCTAACAAATCAGTAATAACTACGCCTTTTTGAAATGAGGAAGAAGAAGAAAGACCAACAATTTCAGTAATAAGTAGGGCTTCAAAAGAAAAAAAAAATTCTACCCGATCTTTTTTTTATTTTTGGAATAAAAAAGAGGCAAAAATTAATTGAAACAAATCTGTTAAAAACAAGCCTAACAACATAGAAATACAAAGACACAATAGCATCTCATCTATGAGTAGATTTTTTTGCTCTGTAAACAAAAACTTGACTGCACAGAAAGAAAGAACTGGAAAACAAGCCAAACAAAACAACCACCTCCACAAACTAGAGCTAGAAGAGAAGCAAAAAACTGCAAAAACAGGGGATGAGTAATGACATCACAAGGAGGAGAAAGCATACCAACAACCCCTTAACCAAATCTTAAATAATACCCGTCGATCATCTCCAACGATGGCAAGAAAGGAGGTCTTCCATCCCAAACTTCCAAGGTACCGGCAGTGAGACGAGCCCCAAGCTTAGACATGAAATCCAACCTAACATTCTCAAATTCTACTGAACCTTGACTTCTAATCTGTAAACTATCTAGCAACAAATTAACTTTCAAATCTTCCACATAATAGTTCTTCCTTCATCATAAAGATAATAAATTTGGTAAAAATTTTCGTAATACAAGGAAAACGAAAAAAAAAACCCAAACTTGATAAGATATTTCCCATAACCATCTACAAAAAACCTAATTTACATAACCATCAACAAGAAACTTTAACTTAAAAGAACAAGGAGAATTAATAATAATAATAATAAGAAGAAGAAGAAGAAGAAGAATTTACTCACCTGTAACGTTGCTGGCCCTATTTTCTGCTTGGTATTTAGTCTTACATGTATCTAGTGGGTAAAGAACAGTTGTGCTCAGTAAAGCTCCAATAGCTCCTGAAGTTGCCTCTGATAATGATTCTAGATTAACGGCCACGGCAGATTTTTTACTACAGAAAAGATGAAGATAAAGAGAAGATCAGATATCAATCAATGGAGAAATTAATTGGGCTTTGATATCATGATAGGAGAGAGACAGAGAGATAGAGGTTAGAGAGAGAAAACGGCCGGAAGAAATTAAGGAGAAAGAGGAGGGACGAAGAGTTGCAGACTCGCAACCCTAACCCTTAGAGAGTTCCGATAAAAAATTTCTTAAAGAGAGAGAGAGCAGACTTGCAGCTGCAACCCTAATCCTAATCTAAAATTGGCAGTTTTGATAAAAAAACAAAACAAAAAATAGGCGGAATAAGTGGTGGTTTTGCAAAATGAAAAACCAAAAAAAAGGCGGGTTATGAGTGACGCGCTTTTTTTTTTGGGGACTTATTTTGGGTGCGGATATTTCCGCCCAAATTATTAACTTTCCATACCTAAGTAATGTTGGGTGTAATACTTAATTATACTTATTAAACTTTTAATAGCATCATTTTTTTTTCAGACCTCTTAGAGCACTTGACTATTTCCCGAAGTAGTACCGGGTAGATTTAGAGAATTAACCCCACAGAGCTGGCCACCAAGAGGATTCAAACTCTTAATTTGGGCAAAAATATCCTGTTAGCAGTTACCGGGTAGCTAACTTCAAGTCTGGTAGGGTTAGAAGTTTTAAAACATGATAAATTTTATATGAAGATGATCTACGAAGAGATGAGATCATTTTCACATTGTCGAATCATCTTCATGTAGACCTACACACAAAGCATATTATTAACATGTATATTTAAGAATGTCCATGAATCCTGACTTTTAAAAAAAAATAATTTTTTTTGTTACATAGATACACACGTATATATTTTTGTGCATATACATGGAGTGTAACTCTTATTTTAATTAGATTTAATAGAGTTAAGAATGAGACACATGCTTTTTAAAAAAAATATTTTTACACGTACGAATCTACGTTAAAGGTCGCATGGAGATGATCATCCCATAAATCGTCTTGTTATTGAATCTTTTTACCATATCAAATTTTGGTTTAAAATCATGATAAAAATTGACATTTCATAAATCACACTACTTCTAAAGCAATTTGATTTTTGGTAAGAATGATCTATAGTACGTAAATATTCAAGACTAAAAATTAAATCAACCATTAGATCATCTACATATGAAGTTCATATAGACTACGTCTAAATGACATAGCACAAGTAATGGAACAAGGGTACAACACTTAGCACGGTATATAAGGGCACAACACTTGGCATGCCATCCAAGAGGATAACACTTGCGGCATGGCATGACACTTGTCATGGTACAAAGGCACGACCTTGGTCATGCCACGGTGAATGCTAGTACTGGGTACGACACTTCACACTGTACAATGGCACAACACTGGTCATGACACGAGGCATGACATTGGTCATAGCACGATGAGCATGGTATTAGGCATGCAACTTGGGCATAGGGCATGGCACTGCACAAAGGCATAGTTGTGGATGATGTAGTGTTAGCGGGGGTCAACGAGAAGGCCGGTAAAAGAATATAACATTTAACGGGAGCCAGAACCGCCACTAATACAACTGTAGCCAGCAATAAATAAGTCTCACAATTTTAGCGGGGGTGGAAAAGTCGCCGGTAAAGTACGTTGACATTTAGCGGCCGCCAATAAATGGCGGTATAAGAGACTTTAGCGGCGGCTAAACAAAACATGGACGATAATAGGTCTCGAAATTTAGCTGGGGTCAAAAACCCTCTGGTAAAGGCTGTTGACATTTAGCGGGGTTAAAAAAAACCCTCTGGTAAAGGCTGTTGATATTTAGCGTTGGACACATATATGGCCGGTACAAATACCTTTGGTGGCGGTAAGGAAAAGTGGCTGCTAAATATGAACTATTACCGACGGCTTTATGGTATTCGTCGGAAAACATTTGGTGCAAAATATTCCCTCACAAAAATACACTTCTACAACGACGAGATTTATCTAGCTGCCGGTAAAAGTTTACTTTTAGCAACAACATTTGTTGGCCGCCGGTAAAAAGACACATTTAGCGACAACATTTGTTGGCCGCTCACATTTAGCGACAATATGTTTCTAGCCACCTGTAAAAGTAATCTTTAACGACCATTTTCATAGCCACCGGTAAAAGCTTGGTCGCTAAAACCCAACTTTCTTGTAGTGAAATCAAACCATTTTAAAACTTCTAACTAGACCTGGCAACGGGTTAGGGTTAGGGTCGACCCTAGCCGGGTTGGCGGGTTAACGGGTTAAGATTGCTCAACCCTAACCCTGACTCGTTTAATAAACGGGTCAGTTTTCCAAACCTTATCCCTAGGCGGGTTGACCCTAACGGGCTGGCGGGTTAACTCTAACTAAAATTTAAAAAATTTAAAGACCATTTATTACTCATTAATTATTATTTTATACTTAAAACTCTTTAGATAAATTAAAATTTGTCAAATTTATTAGTTAAAAGATTAAATTACTAACTAAAACTTAAAAATTAAAATTTACTTATAAAAAACTGAAACTAAAGTTTTATTTTTTTAAAAAAATATAATTTACGGGTTGGCGGGTCACCCGCGGGTTAGGCGGGTTGACCCTACTGACCCGCGGGTCCAAAAATGTCAACCCTAACTCGACCCGTTTAGTTGGCGGGTCGAGTTAGGGTCAGGTTAGGTGGGTCGGGTTAGGGTCTGGTTAGGTGGGTCGGGTTAGGGTCGGGTTGGCAGGTCGGGTTACCCGTTGCCAGGTCTACTTCTAACCCTATCAAAATTTAATGGAAAGTCAATAGTTTGGAACCAACAATGAGGACTTCTAAATAACTTTTGATGGAGTTATAAGTTTTAGGATGAACTGATTTTTCTTGAGGATGATCTACATAGTGAGAATAACATCTCCGCAAAACCTCAGCCCTTAGATCATGCCTATGTGGACCCCACAAGAATTTCGGTCAACCTTGGTGTGAACTCATATTCGGTACGTGTAGCATTGTTCTTTTATTTTTCTCTGTAACTTTCGTGCCCACGTTGAAGGGTATGTGTAACGACCCAAAATAATTTAGTTGACCGGTCAATGTCGAGTCGAGTCTAGTCCAAAGCTTTGACGTTGAAATCAATTAATTATTAAAGTAATTAAGCTTAGTGTTAAAATAATTAAACTTGAAATTAAATAAATGAGTTTTCGATCGGAGGGTAATTTTAAGAATCGAACTGTACGAATGGACAGATCTCGAAAAGTTATTGAATTTCGACTACTCACACGCGAAAATTGGACATTGTATGAGGCCGATTCGAGACCCGAAACGCGATTTTGACCAATACCGAATGTACCCGCAATTTTGACCACAATTTTAACCAATTGTATGCTATTTAGATGTGTGTACACAGCTATATATGTGTAATGATGTATTAAATAAATCCTCATTAGTTTATCTCTTTGTATACAGATTTTTGTGTGTGTGTATACACATAATTTATGTGTATGTCCATATACCAAAGAAGGAACAAAGATTGCCTACCCTAGGATTGTACAACTATTTTATGCAAACATGCATGTCGTTGACTCCTTTGTTTTCACTTGTATATATTTTATCTTGGGTACGGTTATTTGGTTTTGACCTATGTCTTCACTATGATCTTTTCCTTATGCATCTTGAATATCTTAGAGAAGGTTTTTGATCACTTGCTCTTGAGATCATGAGTTTTTGGATTTTTTGAATATCTTTGGATAATAGACTTTGAGATCTCAAGTTCTTTGCTTCACACATTTCACTCGAACTTTTCTAAACTTATGTTTGTATCTTGTGTTTGATTGAATGTGTGTGCGTTGATCCTAGTTTGTATGTTCGTTACTTCTCTTGAACTATTTCGAACCAAACTAGTGTGGATGAACTATCCTAGCACTTGTACTTTATTGATAATATGTTTTTTTGCTATACACCTCAAGAGTGAGTTCTTGTAAAAGACTTTGAACTTGGTGTACCACCTAAAGAGTAAGCTATCGTAAAAATTTTGAGCTTGGTGGAGCCACCTAAAGAGTAAGCTCTTGAAAAAGATTTTGAGCTTGGTAGCATGATAGTTCGTAGTGTGACCACATGGCAAGTCTCGTTGCCTTGAGAGCAAATCAATAACAAATCAATAATGAACTCGGGCAGACTTGATGAGTCATGAGACATGCTGTTGGGCTCTTTGTATTCTAAAATACACCTTAATGGAAATGCCTTAACATGTTGGTTTTGAATTACTTGTAACGTGCATTGTGATTCGTCCTCCATACCAGTGTGGTTTGGAATAGTGAAGAGAGAGTAGAATATTAATGTTTATCTACTTTCAAGGATCTCTTCACATTTTGTGACATCATCACTTGAACGCACACTCCTTCCATTGTTCGATGGATTCTGTGGTCAATTCAACTTGTATTTTCATTGTTTATGTTTGAATATCTTCTTGAAAATCAGTTACTTATGATGCTTTCATGGACTTGTGTAAATTTTCTCATCTTGATGGTCTTGATTCATCGTATAGCTCACATGGATTGTTTCTCCTATGGCTGGGATTAAATCTTGACACTTATGTTCATGTATAGAGCATTTTTATGAGTGTGTTTTTATCGAATCTTGTTGTCTTCTACTGAAAATGTTTTGAATGATTCGATTTAGGGGGAGTTTTTTGTTAAAAAAAGTAGTTTCCATAACAAATTGTTTGAAAAATTCCCAGCTTGTATCCGGAGAGAAAATTTACTCCGATACATTTTTGAAAAGGTTCAACAAATCCTACTCCAAGTGTTCACTTATAATAGAGTGTAGGGTTCATATTTAATGCATGGGTTTTAGCGACATTCGAGATTCTCTTGTTTGTTTCCTTAGCCTCGACCTTCACTCCAGAGGTTCTTTATGATATGTGCAAATTTGAGCCGGTAACTGACCCCAGTCTGTTCCCTCCTTCGAGGAATTGCGTTAAACCACACCTATCTTCTCCCGATCAAATTTTTAGTCTTATCGGGTCTGGTTCGTCATAGACTCCAGAAAAGAAGTTGGTGATGATAGTGGTGAAGAAAATGATTAGACTAGGACACTACTTGATTCTTTTGTGTAGTCTTTCATTTCGTTTTTACCATGTTTTGGATATGAGATAACTATGCTTATTTATTTCTGTTCATAACTTTTATTGAAATCTCATTTTAGTGTTTTGATTTTTAACTTATCCTTTAATAAGTTTAATTAAAACTTTTTCTTTATTTCCACCGTATGAACTTGTTAGAAAACAACAGTAGAGATAGAGAGAGATAGAAAGGGAAAGAAGAAAGAAAGAAGAAGAGGAAGAAGAAGGAGAAAAAGAAAGAGAAGAAAGGAAGGGAGAAAGAAAGGAAGGGAGAAAGAGGGAGACGGTAGAGAGAGAGAGGGAGAGAGAGAGATGACGGTAGAGAAAGAGAGAGAAGAGAAGAAGAGGATGAAGACGATGATGGTGGTGATGATGATGACGGCGATGGCGATGGCGATGGCGATGATGACGGTAGAGAGAGAGATGGTTGGAGAAGAAGATGAAGATGAAGTCCATCCCTCATCCTAGCTAAAAATTGGTGACTTGGAGGTAAAATTGACAATCCCAAACCCCCAATTATTACTTACCTTATTTGACTTCTTTGAGTGGGTTTGAGTTATAGATTAGGTGTTTTGGGATAAATATGGTCTAAAGAGGAAATTAATGATTTTCTTAGAAATAGTTTAAATTAGGGTTTTTATTTTCAAAGCTAATTGTTGTTAATTAATTTAGTTGAAAATTGATTTTTAGATATTCAATTTACTGAATTTGAGGAATTAGGTGTTCTAGGTTATAGATAATAGATTAGTTGATTTCTTAGAGATGGATTCAACAAGGGTTGTACAAATAGGTAGTTATGTAGTTGATTACATTAGTTTAAAGTCATTATAATTCAGATTATTTGGGTTGGGATTTTGAGGAAATTATGTCCAACCCTTTTGCTAGAAATTAATGAATTTTGAAAACCCCTTATTTTGGAGTTCATCAATATTAAGATTTTAAGAGTAGAATTTTATTAGGATGGATTTCTAATATCCTTATTTGGTTATAAGGTGTTTGATACAAATTAAAGAGTTTTGAGTTGAAAGAGGATATTTCAAGTAATTTGGGTTTGAAATCCTAAAGCCCTTATTTGATTTGATAAGGTATTCTCAAGGATTAAGGGTTTGTAGGTGTTTAGAGAGAATGATTAAAGGTATTTGGACCTTGTAGAGACTATTTAGGTTTTTAGACTACCAAATTATTTGTATAAGATTAATGTGAATAGCATAGAATTCTGAAAGTGAATTGAATATGTTATTTACAGTTGGGAGTTTGTACTAGGACCAATAATTGGAGGCGAACAACGCAGTAAAGAGCTAACCTTGCGGGATTTGAGGTATAAACTTATAAATACTCTCTTGTAGCCATTAAAGTACTTTCAATGCTTTTGATAGGGTTTAGATTTGTAAATCAAATGTAATTATTTTGCAAAGCATGCATAATTTATTTCTGATGTCCCATTGATGTGAAAATAATTCTCCAAAAGTATAGTTTTAAATAGTAATGTAAAACAGTAATAATTATTTTTAAAATAAATAGATTTCTAACAATTATATATATGAATGAGTTATATACATATATAAGTATATGGATGATTCTTTTCTTACTTATAGTTAAATAGACCATATTTTCAAAAGAATCGAGATTTAATCGTTATCGAGCTTTGGGGATGGGTATATTTCCAAAACCAAATAGATTTTCGGGTTCTTATAAAATATATATATTTTACTTCCTTCCATTTGTTGGGAGAAGTAGTTGTTTTGAGATGATGTATGGGATGGAGGTTCCGAGTTGTTGGGTATGTGTTGATGATTCCCTAGCTACGGGCTTTCCCCCGGAATATATACTATATATATTATGCTAGGCTTTCCCCCGGCTATGATTATTACCAGATTTCCCCGGATTATATTACGGGCTTTCCCCCGATTGCCCGGCTTTCTCCGGATTATATTACCGGTTTTCCCCAGAATAATATTAGATGAGAGATCACAACATGTACATGGATGTTAGTTTTTATAGGAAAAAGCATTTTCTACTACTAAAACTTATAGTATTATAATATATATTTTTAGGTGATCCAAAAATGGACTTGTAATGCCTACACGAACAAATCATTGAAGTTTTCCTAAAAACAATGATTTGTTCGGTATTTTCATTATATTTTTTTGATTTTTCTATCTGTATTTATAGTATGTGTATGTGATTGTAAATATTTTTAGTGATAGATATTGTTTGTTAGATCCGAGTTGGGAGCGCCAATATTAGATTCGAGTTGGGAGTAACGCTACTAATAGATTAGAGTTGGGAGGCAAATAAAAGACGTCAGAGATAAAACTCTTCAAGATAAAAAGACACATTATTATTTTTTTGATTTTTCTATCTGTATTTATAGTATGTGTATGTGATTGTAAATATTTTTAGTGATAGATATTGTTTGTTATAGCCTAGATTGTAGATTAGAACTCTTGATTTTAGTCAACTCTTGTAGTACTAGATATTTGGATAGAGGATATAAGGAAGATTTGTAAATTTATTGAATAGGAGATATGGGGATGATGCTGATTTGGATGATTATTGATAGATTGATTAACCACCCCTATCTATATTGATACCTAATCTTGTGGAGATTGAGTAAAATTATATATTAAAGATTATGAAGTTGAAGAATTATGTATTTAGAGATGTATTATTCATTGGTGACAATACCAATAGTATATACTTGTTATTGAAGATTGATATTGTATTTGATGAATTATTAGGTGCCTAATATTTTGAAGATGTAACTTATGATTTGGGCACCATTATTGAGGAAAATAGGAGAGTAACATTTCAAGTATATTATGGACTTAATGGATGAAATTTTCAAGAAATATTTTATGTTACTCTGTTATGGTAAAATCCTAAGAGCAGATAATCTTGTATTATTACATTTTAAGTTATCTACCTAAGACCTAGATTGTAGTTGATTTAGCTTAGAGAAGTTGGAGTCATTGAGGATATTTATTTTAGGCTAGATTGATTGGTTTATTATGAAACAAATCGTGCAACTGAATATTTAGTTAGATTACAAGGACATTGTCTTTGATTTGTCCATGCTGGGCTCTGGCCTTCGAGGGGAATTCGTTCGTAATAGTTTTTGTCTAAAGGCTACCTCATTTCTATTGATTAACCTAGATGAAGAAAGGCTTTTGCCCTGAGGATTTGGTTATTAATTTAGAGTTTTAAACTCACATTAAAAATTTTGTGTGTACTTGTACCAACTAATAGTTATTCATATCAGTGCGCAGGATATCTCCGACATCAAAGTTAGTTGACAATTTAGGCCTCGTCGTTGAGTATGACTTGCGAAAAGGTGAGAGCACAGAATTGAATGTTGATCAAGACTGACTTGTCTAGCAATGATGTTACAGTTTTCCTTATGAAGTTTATCTTCTCTTTACTATCTTTCCCCGTATTTCCCTCTCTAAGTTTAAAGTTGCAAATATAACAATAGAACTAAGCATGGGCAGTTGGTCTGATCTCTTCTATTCATTCGCGAATTTTTTTGCGCAAGTAATGCACTTCATTCATAAAATATATGTGCAAATAAAAGTACCGCGTATACAAAATTCATATATAAGTAAAAGTAACGTTCATATTTGATATATTTGCAAGTAAAAGTACCTTATATATCAAATCTATGTGGTTGAAAAAGTAACATGCATACGCGATCTATTGGCAGGTAAAAGCACCGTGTATACCTAATCCATGTGTAAGTAAAAGTAACATGCATATTTTATATGTTTGCTAGTAAAAGTACCGGGTGTATCAAATCCAAGCATAGTTGTAGAAAACATTATCTCAGTTTCCATACGGTTGTTTACCTTGACGTCTTTTTTGGATATCAGTTATACCCGTTAAGTTTTTGGTGAGGATTTAAAGTCAGACTGATGATCGAACCAAAAATTTTTTCTACTGGTTGGACCATGCTTTTATTCGGTTAAACCGATTTTTATTAACTAAATAATTTTATAAATAAAAAATTCTAGAAAAAAATAAAAAGAAAAGCAAATAGGAAAGAACATTTATAGAGGAAATCAAAACATACCCAGTAATCTTGAACTAGTTACTGCAAGAAGCTAGAACCCTCTTCAAAGCAATTGCGTGTTGTCACGGGTTCGGGCTTCCAACCCAAAAGACTAGCCTATTAGATGGAGTTGACCCAAACCCATATAAACTTCAAGATCCCCCCTTATCCAACTAATGTGGGATTATTTCCCTTTTGTCACTATTCCACCGTGACATTCTCTCCCACCCAAATCCTACAATGCCCTTGTTACAGTTGTGCCAACATCTCTACCCGTCCCTACCCTCCTTTGGGGGACCCACTACCTTTTGTGGACACAACCCTATGTGTGGGCATTTGGCACTTTGACTCAGACCACTCTGCATACCCGTCCCAATCCTCTTTTGGGGGACCCACTACCTTCGTGGACATACCTCCCTTGTGTGTGGGAGCTTGGAGTGACATCGGATTGGGTCGGGTCTGCTCTAATACCAATTTGTCACGGGTTTGGGCTTCCAACCCAAAAGACTAGCCTATTAGGTAGAGTTGACCCAAACCCATATAAACCCCAAGATCCCCCCTTATCCAACCAATGTGGGATTATTCCCCTTTTGTCATTATTCCACCGTGACAGTGTGCTCTTGAAATTTATTAAAAATTAGTATATATTAAAATTAAACTTTTTATAACTAATAATAATATGAAATTATGAAAAAAAATTAACTATGAACAAGTAGAACAGAATCACATAGGGCTAATGAAATATTACCCCTCTTTTTCTCCTCAAACCCTTTTAATAATTGAATGTTATTGAACAAAACCAGAGCTTTTGGTCTTTGGTATAATGAACTCTTGAAAAAGAAAAATCCCTTCTTAAACAAAATCGTAGAGATGGAGAAAACTTTCTCTCAATTTTAAAAATTAGAATTTTTTAAAATTTTCTCTTCCAATAATCGTCTTTTCACCTTCTAAAATTAACTTTTGGAAGATAACTTTTATTTGGTAGTTAAAATTTTTTTTCTTCACTTGTAAGGGACTAGTTTTTTTAAAAACCAAATTGGTCAGTTTTGTAGACGCCAAATTTTCGCACGCCCTGGAAAATACCCATTTTGGCCGCACGTCGATTTACGTGCAAAATTTAACAAAATTGCTTTATTGTGACCAAGCAGGTTTCACTCCTCATCCAGGGTTTGGCTCAGGGCCGGAACAAGAAGAGAACCAAATCTCGAGGAACTCATAACAGTCGAAGAAACGTCGGATTTTCCCTTTTTTGACCTAGGCGTCGCCACGTGTCGCGACAGGATTGGCCCACCTCAAATTCTCCCAAATCTTTTGTTTTTGTCTAAAAAAAAAAAAGAAAATCATTTTTTAAGTGAATTTTCGTTTTTCAAATTGGGGGACCCATTTTCACTTAAAAGTACATAAAATAACAAAAACTTAAAAAAAAAAAAAAATTAAAATG
>MVGT01002935.1:59279-70068 GCA_002174775.1 Macleaya cordata
ATGATGTAACAATGCTTTGATGATTCAATGAATTTCTGCGTAGCATAATTTAGTATCGATCATACATTTCCCTAAAAGTTTTTAATCGCGAAGTAGAGGCCGTCCTCACGGACGGGCGGTTGTTGGGTGCCTAACACCTTCCCAACCCGTACCTTGATCCCCTTATCCATTATCTCTATACCGCAGACCATCCACTTTGGATTATCGCCATAGTTTTTTTCGAAAAACTAGATCTAGGTTGATTTTCCAAAATTTTGGGTCCTGATTCCCGTAAATCAGGTGGCGACTCCTTTCACACCACATTCACACCCATATCCCATTATCAGGTGGGCGAATCCATTTTTTTGCGCCCGTTTCACGTGCCACGTACGTACGTTCTCCTTCTCTCTCGGGAGGGAGCGCTCTCTCGCGTGCGCGGTGGGATCGCGCCGGATTCTGGCTCCACAAGTTTAGCTGTTAAATAAACTTTCAGACAAAAATCGTTGGTTCTAGAATCTGGTTCCTCTTAGGCCGAACTGGAACAAATTTGTCCAATTCTTAGTCGGTCATGTCCAGTTTTGATAACACTGTCGTGGTGATATAACGATGTCACTGAAATCACTCTCAAAGTTGTTTATATCATTTAAAGTGTCAGTGTGAAACCCCGTTAATAATAATAATAATAAAAGTAGGCAAAAAAAAAAGAGAGGGATTTATTTTTTTGCTAGGTCTGGGGGACACGGACTGGCCTAACCCGCGGCCCAGCCCGCGACCCAACCCCAGCCCGCCACCTCCCTCTCCCCCAATCAGCTGAGTGCTGATCAAAAAAAAAGAAGAGAAAAGCTCGACTGAAAGAGAGAGGAGAATCGAGAGGGAGAGAGAGACATGGAGCTGGAGAGAGAGAGAGATATAGAGCTGAGAGAGAGAGGAGAATTGAGAGGGAGAGAGAGACAAGGAGCTGTAGAGAGAGTGAAATAGAAAGCTGAGAGAGAAAGAGGAGAATCGAGAGGGAGAGAGAGACAGGGAGCTGGAGAGAGAGAGATAGAGAGCTGAGTGAGAGAGGAGAATCGAGAGGGAGAGAGAGACAAGGAGCTGGAAAAAGAGAGGGAGAGAGGCTGAGAGAGAGAGAGAGCTAAAAGAGAGAGAATTGAGAGAGAAGGAGAGAGGCTAAGAGAGAGAGAGAGAGGAACCAAGAGAGAGAGAGACAGGGAGCTGAGATAGAGCTCGATAGAGAGAGACCGAGAGAGAGAAAGGCTGTGGAAGAAGGAGAAGAGAAGAGAAGAAAGAAATCGGCAGCAGCAGAAAGAAGAAGAAAAAAAAAAGAAGGAAGAAGGAGGAGAAAGGAGAAGAAGAAGAGAGGAAGAAAGGGGAAATCAACCCCATTCTTCTCCCTCAACCTCTAAACTCCTTGGGTAAGGTTTCTAACCAAAAAAATCCTTCAATTTCAGCTGATTTTTCTAAGTTAATAACTTACGGTCTTTATCCAACATGCATGCTAGTGTAGATCTTGGTGTTTTGGAGCTCAATGGTGGAAGAGGGGATGAGATGGGCTAATTTTTTTGTGTTAAGGTGAGAAATCAGCACCCTAATATTGTAGATCTTGTGATTTTTGTGATGTAAATTAGAATTTTTGAGGAAAAATGAAAATTTGTGATGAAGATGAAATTTTGGACTATTAGGTTTGAAGATTTGATATGAATATATGGTTTTTATGATCTAAATTTCCTCTATTTTTGATGCATGCAAGTGGAGACTTAAACTTGATGAGGTTATGGTGATTTATCTTTGTATAGATTGTGAATGTTGATAGAAAAAAAAATTTGATGTTCAGGATAAATAAATTAGATGGTGAAATCTATATTATTGGGATGATTTCCTTTAGTTTCATACTAAAGATGGTGCTTGGTTGTGATGAATATAAAAATCTTACATTGTTTTGGTGGATAATGATTTCTAAAACTAGGATGAAGTTTGTGGATTGTTTTAGGTATTCTTGGGACCGTTAATGATGGTTAAAGTTGAAGTTCACCTTACTTAGAGTTTGGGGATTTTGATGATTCCAATGGAACCTTGAGTTGGGTCTAGAAATTTGATGATGATGGTGTGTGAAATTTTTGAAGATTCATATGTAAATTCAGCTTGGTGATAGTGGGTAGTGAATCCAAGTTATTTTAGATGGAACTATCATGTTGAAGACTATGGAGATCAATCTTAAGCTAAAGATGGGATTTATGGGATAGGTTATCTTTTTGTACTCTTTTGAGGAATTTTATTTCATTAGAGAGCAACAATGAAGTTCACATTATTTGAGGCTTTAAGTGATAATGCTATCTTGTCTTTCAGTGGAAATGGGTTGTTCCTCTTCTATCTATTCAAATTTTTGGTTCTAAGTACTAGAACCTAATTCTGTCTTTTGTTTCTTTGTCCAGCTGGTGATCTGTATATTGCTGACTCTCTGGGTGAGGAGGATCAGTTCCTGTACTGCTAGAGGTAGGTGGTCAATTCATCTTAATAGCACCCAACCATTTTAAATGCATGTTTCGAACTATTTTGTATGTACTTTTGTATGCAAGGCATGACATGAAATTTATGGATAACAACAAACTTATGTTATGAAGAAAGCATTGAGAAACTAAATTTAATATGGAAATATGCATGCTTGAATTTATATCATATTTATGAAATATTTCTCGTGGTTTGTGAACAAAAGTGACTTCAACTTTCACAATTTATGTGGATGAAATGATGGTTATGTCTAGAAAATCATGTTTAATATGTTGAAAACCTTTGGAAGAGACGAAAATCTGTTTTATTGAGTGTTTTCTCGATGTGAAAACCAATTTTGAAAATGTGATAAAAAGCAATTTCCTCCGTGACCGCCTAAAGACGGTAGTGGCGTCTCACTACCGGGCTTGATAGGGTTCACGATAACACGAGAACCGTGTATACCTTAGGTGGACTGTGCCCATGTTACTTCCGCTCGGATTCCCTCCCGAGTGATCTGTGTGCGCCAGGGATCCTCACCCTTACGAGGGTGGGTGAGTTGGTTTGCCAGGTCCCGCAGACTTGGGCGCGTGGGTTGGCCTGCCAGGGATCCTCACCCTTACAGGGGTGGGTGAGTTGGCTTGCCATGGTCCCGCACCCTATGGGTGAGTGGGTTGGCTTGCCAGGGATCCTCACCCTTACGAGGGTGGGTGAGTTGGCTTGCCATGGTCCCTCATCCTGAGGGCCAGTTACACTTGTTGTATGTAGATTTCAAAGGAGAAGAAATTTCAAAAGGGGATTTCTACAAAAAGGACTTTGGTTTTCAAAAAAGGTTCTTCCAAAATAGTTTTCGAACTTTAACTTAAAAGACACACAACCTATATATATATATACCACTATATGTTATCACTAAGGTAAGCTTGCGAAAGGATGGAGACTCTCTACAAGGATGGTGGATCATGCTTATCCGGACGTAGTACACCATCTGAGACTTTGCTAGGTGTCCTTATCTTCAAGGCGGTATGGAACATCAGGGATACAGGTACATCTAGGGAAGTCTGGGAAGTCACGATTATTTCTTGGTAAACCATGTTTGTCGGGGGTGTTGAGTAACTAGTTTAGCTGAGGTTCGCATGCCTGCCCGATGGGTGTTAGACACGGAGGAAGGTTGTCGAGGAACCTTCTTTGGATTAGTTGGGGGCCCTTGTCTAGTCTGTAGTCGTCAAATTGGGCGCACTTAGTGTTTGATCTCGAACTAAACTCTGACTGAGGTAACCCGGTCATGTTCCTTGGCTATGCTAGCAGAAGTACACTACTATTGTTTGTATATGTATATGCAGGATTTTCTTTGATGTTTCAATCAACTATATAATATGCATTGCTTTTATAAATGCTTTTGAGTTGTTATCGGATTAATTGCAGCATGTGATGGTATTAGGATGGTTGATCTACCTACTGAATTTCTCACCCAATTATTCTTGTGGTTTTACAATTGACGATTGAGGATCGAGTTAGGATCTTTAGTAGTGCTGTGACGACGTTTGTTTAGCGAGGGATTCCTTATTTGTGGTGGATGTAGGCCTCCCTCTCTTCAGTCACAGTGGATGTTTTACAACTCTATTTCTCTTACTTGAGACTTATATTTTATGGCTCGGGTTGTGAGCCTTACGTTACTTTTGAACGCAACTTTTACCTTATCTTTTCTCACTATATATATTTTGACAGGAAACAACAAATATAACTATATATTATATCACAAATATATCCATGTTAAGTGAGAGATTGAATATCATAGTTCTTTGTAGGTGACTTAGAGGATGGTATAATGTTAGACAATGTTGTCTTAACAGGTTCTTCCTAGTCCTACATCGTTGGGATTTCAGTGGAGAAGAAAAAAAAAATGGGTGGCAATTTTGTGCATATCTTTAGTTTCTTTTGCTTCTGCTGTGTATATTTTGTATGCACTGTGTTTATTAGGTGACAAAAGGTCCAGTTTACAGGGGAGACTCTGTCGGATTTGAGTCTCATTGTAGACTGATGGTAATGTCCCTTGTTTTGGGGTACGGGGGGTTACAGGTGGTATCAGAGCATTACTCTGAGTAGACCCAATAACAAGATAAAAGCCACCAAGAGTCGGAAAATATTTTAAAAGCTAAAAGCTTTAAGGAACTAAAAGTCACCAAAATATAAAAACCTTATTACTGTACTTTGATATTTTTGTTGACTTAAATGCTTTCAATTGGTTTATGTCATTTAATGGTTTTATAAGTTTTGGTGGAATATGAAGCTAAATACGTTAGTTCTATGACTCTTGGCAGTGAACGATGCCGAGGGGGCGGCCTAGACGACAACCGCCACCTCCACCACCGCCATCACCGCCTCATGCACCTATTCCCCCGCCGCAACCGCAACCGTAACCCGCCGACCCTGGACTAGTCGACCTTCTCAAAATGGTCAACTGGTTAGTTACTGAAGTGGCCCAGCTGAGACAAGAGGTTAGAGCGAATCAAGAAGCCCCATAAGTTGTGGTACCCCCACCACCACCTCCCCAGCCTGCTCCACCTAGACCTGGCAATGGGTTAGGGTTAAGGTCGACCCTAGCCGGGTTGGCGGGTTAACGGGTCAAGATTGCTCAACCCTAACCCTGACTCATTTAATAAACGGGTCAGTTTTCCAAACCCTAATCCTAGGCGGGTTGACCCTAACGGGTTGGCGGGTTAACTCTAACTAAAATTTTAAAAATTTAAAGACCATTTATTACTTATTAATTATTATTTTAAACTTAAAACTCATTAGATAAATTAAAATTTGTCAAATTTATTAGTTAAAAGATTAAATTACTAACTAAAACTTAAAAATTTAAATAAAAAATTAAAATTTACTTATAAAAAATTGAAATAAAGTTTTATTTTTTTTAAAAAATATAATTTACGGGTTGGCGGGTCATCCGCGGGTTAGGCGGGTTGACCCTACTGACCCGCGGGTCCAAAAATGCCAACCCTAACTCGACCCGTTTAATTGGCGGGTCGAGTTAGGGTCGGGTTAGTGTCGGGTTGGCGGGCCGGGTTACCTGTTGCTAGGTCTAGCTCCACCTATGGTTGGGAACCCTGGACCACATAATGATAATGCGATTCTAAAGGACTTCAAGAGTTGGGGACCCACTTCTTATGATGGAATACCGGATCCAGCAAAAGCTGAAAAGTGGCTTAAGGATGATATTTGACCTAATTAGATGCACTGATGAACTGAAGTTAGGATGGCTACTTATATGCTAGTTGACGATGCATGGGACTGGTGGAAAAGCACTTCGAAAGGAATGGGTCCAATCACTAAGGACGAGTTCCAGAATTTGTTTTTAGATAGGTATTTCTCTGCTGCAGTGAAGGAAAGAAAGTATTATGAGTTCATGGGCCTGAGGCAGGGAAGTATGACTGTAGATCAGTACGTGGCTAGGTTCATTAACTTATCACGCTTTGCCCCTACAATCGTTGATAAGGAGGCATACAAGATAAGGAAATTCAGGGATGGACTAAATCCTCAGCTGTATGAAAAACTCTTAGCTTTAGAATTTCACAGTTTTAATGAGATTATCAGGAAGGTTCAGATGCTAGAGAGGGGGTGTGAGGTACTTCAGAGAAGGCAAGAGATAGCCACACAGAAACGAGGAGCCAACCAGTTTCAAGAACAAAACCAGTATAGAGGGGATAAAAGGCGGAGGATAAAATGCGGAGGGTACAAGGCGAGTCATCCCAAGGGCAGAGACAACAACCCTAACAACAGAGGACGGCATCACAGGGTAGAGCACCGCAACAACCCAACAGACCTCAAGGAAACCAAGGTCAGCAACAACCACGACCATAACAACAACAACCGAGAGATGATGGTAGGATTCAATGTTGGGATTGTGGGGAAAGAGGGCATATGAAGCGGAATTGCCCTAGGGGCGATCGACAACGGACAAGCGGAGTTACTCAGGGACACATGTTTGCAATTTCGCAGGATGATGCACGAATTTCCAACGATGTGATGGAAGGTAAGATTTTGTTATATGGTGCCCGAATTTGTGTTACTTGACTTTGGTTCCACTCTTCAAATCATTGCTACTAAGTTAGTAGAAACCCTAAACTTGCCAGTTTCAATTCATTGGGAAGATTTTGGAGCTAGCACATCATATAGGAAAGTGCTCAGTGCCACATAAAGTTTGTGGAGACTGCGTAGTTCGAGTGGGCGAGGTAGAGTTGAGCGTAAACTTGATATTGTTTGATATTTGGGACTTCGATCTGATTTGAGGATGGATTGGTTGTTTGCACATCATGCACATATATTTGGCTGTTATGTAAAGATAGTAACCTTTGAAGTTCCTAGTCAACTTGCAGTGAAGTTGAAGAGGGTCGAAGCATCGAATGCCTCTGAACAAATTAGAGTTTGAACTTTGAAATGCAGTAGTTTCCCCAAATTTCGAGGACGAAATTTCTTTTAAGGGGGGGATGATTGTCAAACCCCGTTAATAATAATAATAATAAAAGTAGGCAAAAAAAAAAGAGGGATTTATTTTTTTTGCTAGGTCTGGGGGACACAGGCTGGCCTGACCCGCGGCCCAGCCCGCGACCCAACCCCAGCCCGCCACCTCCCTCTCCCCCAATCAGCTGAGTGCTGATCAATAAAAAAAAGAGAAAAGCTCGACTGAAAGAAAGAGGAAAATCGAGAGGAAGAGAGAGACAGGGAGTTGGAGAGAGAGAGAGATAGAGAGCTGAGAGAGAGAGAGGAGAATCAAGAGGGGTAGAGAGACAGGAAGCTGCAGAAAGAGAGATATAGAGCTGAAAGAGAGAGAGGATAATCGGGAGGGAGAGAAAGACAGGGAGCTGGAGAGAGAGATAGAGAGCTGAGTGAGAGAGAAGAATTGAGAGGGAGAGAGAGATAGGGAACTGGAGAGAGAGAGGCTGAGAGAGAGAGCTGAAAGAGAGAGAGAGAGAGGAACTGAGAGAGAGAGATAGGGAGCTGAGAGAGAGCTCGACAGAGAGAGACTGAGAGAGAGAAAGGCTGAGGAAGAAGGAGAAGAGAAGAGAAGAAAGAAATCGGCAGCAACAGGAAGAAGAAGAAGAAAAAGAAGAAGGAAGAAGGAGGAGAAAGGAGAAGAAGAATAGTGGAAGAAAGGGGAAATCAACCCCATTCTTCCCCCTCAACCTCTAAACTCCTTGGGTAAGGTTTCTAACCAAAAAAATCCTTCAATTTCAGCTGATTTTTCTGAGTTAATAACTTAGGGTCTTTATCCAACATGCATGCTAGTGTAGATCTTGGTGTTTTGGAGCTCAATGGTGGAAGAAGGGATGAGATGGGCTAATTTTTTTGTGTTAAGGTGAGAAATCAGCACCCTAATATTGTAGATCTTGTGATTTTTGTGATGTAAATTAGAATTTTTGAGGAAAAACGAAAATTTGTAATGAAGATGAAATTTTGGACTATTAGGTTTGAAGATTTGATATGAATATATGGTTCTTATGATCTAAATTTCCTCCATTTTTGATGCATGCAAGTGGAGACTTAAACTTGATGGGGTTATGGTGATTTATCTTTGTATAGCTTGTGAATGTTGATAGAAAAAAATTTGATGTTCAGGATAAATAAATTAGATGGTGAAATCTATATTATTGGGATGATTTCCTTTAGTTTCATACTAAAGATGGTGCTTGGTTGTGATGAATATAAAAATCTTACATTTTTTTTGGATAATGATTTCTAAAACTAAGATGAAGTTTGTGGATTGTTTTAGGTATTCTTGGGACCGTTAATGATGGTTAAAGTTGAAGTTCACCTTACTTAGAGTTTGGGGATTTTGATGATTCCAATGGAACCTTGAGTTGGGTCTAGAAATTTGATGATGATGGTGTGTGAAATTTTTGAAGATTCATATGTAAATTCAGCTTGGTGATAGTGGGTAGTGAATCCAAGTTATTTTAGATGGAACTATCATGTTGAAGACTATGGAGATCAATCTTAAGCTAAAGATGGGATTTATGGGATAGGTTATCTTTTTGTACTATTTTGAGGAATTTTATTTCATTAGAGAGCAACAATGAAGTTCACATTATTTGAGGCTTTAAGTGATAATCCTATCTTGTCTTTCGGTGGAAATGGGTTGGTTAGAGACGTTTGAAGTAGGAGTAGTACAAATCCTACTAACTGATGAGGTTTAGCGTAGTACTCTAAGTCGTTGGTGTTTCTTGATTTTTAAATTTTTATTGTTCCTCTTCTATCTATTCGACTTTTTGGTTCTAAGTACTAGAACCTAATTCTGTCTTTTGTTTCTTTGTCCAGCTGGTGAACTGGGTATTGTTGACTCTCTGGGTGAGGAGGATCAGTTCCTGTACCGCTAGAGGTAGGTGGTCAATTCATCTTAATAGTACCCAACCATTTTAAATGCATGTTTCGAACTGTTTTGTATGTATTTTTGTATGCAAGGAATGGCATGAAATTTATGGATAACAACAAACTTATGTTATGAAGAAAGCATTGAGAAACTGAATTTAATATAGAAATATGCATGCTTGACTTTATATCATGTTTATGAAATATTTCTCGTGATTTGTGAACAAAAGTGACTTCAACTTTACGATCACGATTTATGTGGATGAAATGATGGTTATGTCTGGAAAACCATGTTTAATATATTGAAAACCTTTGGAAGAGACGAAAATCTGTTATATCGAGTGTTTTCTCGATGTGAAACCCAACTTTGAAAATGTGACAAAAAGCAATTTCCTCCGTGACCGCCTAAAGACGGTAGTGGCGTTTCACTACCGGGCTTGATAGGGTTCACGACGACACGGAGAACCATGTATGCCTTAGGTGGACTGTGCCTGTGTTATTTTCACTCGGATTCCCACCCGAGTGATCTGTGTGTGTTGGCCGCCAGAGATCCTCACCCTTACGAGGGTGGGTGAGTTGGTTTGCCAGGTCCCGCAGACTTGGGTGCGTAGGTTGGCCTGCCAGGGATCCTCACCCTAACGGGGGTGGGTGAGTTGGCTTGCCATGGTCCCGCACCCTATGGGTGAGTGGGTTGGCTTGCCAGGGATCCTCACCCTTACGAAGGTGGGTGATTTGGCTTGCCATGGTCCCTCATCCTTAGGGCCAATTACACTTGTTGTATGTAGATTTCAAAGGAGAATAAATTTCAAAAGGGGATTTCTACAAAAAGGACTTTGGTTTTCAAAAAGGGTTCTTCCAAAATAGTTTTCGAACTTTAACTTAAATGACACACAACCTATATATATATACTACTGTATGTTATCACTAAGGTAAGCTTGCGAAAGGTTGGAGACTCTCTACAAGGATGGTGGATCATGCTTATCCGGACGTGGTACAACATCTGAGACTTTGCTAGGTGTCCTTGTCTTCAGGGCGGTATGGGACGTCAGAGAGACAGGTACATCTAGGGAAGCCTGGGAAGTCATGATTATTTCCTGGTAAACCATGTTTGTCGGTGGTGTTGAGTAACTAGTTTAGCTGAGGTTCGCATGCCTGCCCGATGGCTGTTAGATGCGGGGGAAGGTTGTCGGAGAACCTTCTCTGGATTAGTTAGGGGCCCTTGTCTAGTCTGTAGTCATCAAATTGTGCGCACTTAGTGTTTGATCTCGAAGTAAACTCTGACTGGGGTTACCCAGTCGTGTTCCTTGGCTCTGCCAGCAGAAGTACACTACTATTGTTTGTATATGTATATGCAGGATTTTCTTTGATGTTTCAATCAAATATATAATATGCATTGCTTTTATAAATGCTTTTGAGTTGTTATCGGATCGCCCTATTGAGCCTGATGATGACACTGCAGATGAGGATTCCTCTGGTGACTCCTCTAGTTCTGATGGAGATGAGGACATTCCTCCACCTTCTTCTACTGTTGCGGAGTCCTCCAGTGCTGACATGATGGATAGCTAGTTGCTTCTTTTTTGTTTTGATAGTTGTGAATGATACTTCATTTTTATTTCTTTCATTTGCGGCTTCATCTTTCACTCTTTAAAAACTCTTTATCTGATTCTTGGAATGTTAGAACAATTGATGGATCATTCAGTTTTCCTTTTCTTGTCAAAGCATCAGTTATTTCCTTTCTCCATATATACCTGAATGTATCTTCTTGCAGGGATATCTTTTTCTTCACCTTTGTCTATTTCTGACAAAAAGGGGGAGAAGTGTTTATCATTCTGAATGATTAACCAACAAGGAGTATGTATAACTATGGGGGAGAGAATTCAAATACATAGGGGGAGTGGTTGAAATCCCTATGTTTTTCATGTGTTTTTCATTACAAGATACTGTGTTTCCTTACTTATCT
>MVGT01002935.1:71508-99320 GCA_002174775.1 Macleaya cordata
AAATTCGTGGAGTTCGAATTTGTTGAAGAACTATACACCGTAGCTGTTGGAGCGTAGAGGGAGTCGTAATTCGTGTCCATCGAGTGGTAAATCGGGTTGTAAGTTTTCAATAACTCTTAGTGGATTTTTGCTGGACTAGGTCCCGGGATTTTTCCCAGTTTGGGTTTCCTCGTTAACAAAATCTCTTGTGCATATTTTTTATACTTGTTGTGAGATTGAAATATTCGATTCTTGTTCTTAATTCCGCATATTAAGAATCGAATAAGTCAATACTCTTGTTAGAGGTTTTTGTTGTACTCTTATCACCTCAGTAATTTTTTAATTAGGTGATAGTGTGATCTTTAACCATAGTCACATTGACATACGGTTAAATTCATTAACCGTAGGGCGAATTTAGACTTTCAGAGGATTTCTTCCTATCTACATGCCACATCAGCTTTACATGACTGATGATATTGAGAATCCTAGCAAACACTATGAGTCATCCAACACTATGAGCCATCCTAATTTTTTGTAATAAAATAATAATTTTTTTATTTTTTAATTAATCCACCCACCAAAGTAAACTACATCCTTACCACCATCACTATCTTCATCTTCTTCACATCCACCATGACCTCTCCACCACGCCTCCACCTACAATACCAAATGAAAGTGAAAAAGAGTGAGAGAAAGAGAGAAGGAGAGAGAAGAGAGATAGAGAGAGGAGAGAGTCGGACGAGAGAGAGAGAAGAGCAGTATATAAATGGATATAGTGCTCTTCACTTGGCAGTAGGGCCATATCTGAGCATATGCGACATAAGCAACTGCATAAGGTCCCCAAATTTTAAGGGCCCCCAAAATTATATGTTACTTTTTTACATATGTGTATATATTAGCATGAGTTAGTTTATTACTTCATTATCATACTCCGAGTTGTATGAAAATCGTTCCTATTTGTATTTTCTTGTTTATTTAGAGTAGAAACTCCTAATTATTTATTTCCACTTATTTTTTTAGAGTGCTGCTTTTTGGACCGACACCCTTACAAAACAACTGCCAGATGCTTATGTGGCATGGTGGGTCCTACTGCCATATAAGTTGGAAACCCCTCGAACACCTTTGGGAGGGAAAAAAGTGGTAGATCCCACCCTACCACATAAGCATCTAGCACCACTTTTGTATAAGGGTCAGTCCAAAAAGCTTTATTATTTTTTTTAGCTATGGTATGTAGGCAGGTTTAAAATAACATGGGTGCAGCACTTTTTAATAAATAAATAAAGATCAAATTTTATCTTTCTTTTTTTTTTAAGTTTTGTAACAATTTTCTTATTATCATAATTTAAAATTTTTTTGGAAGTCATTTTTTTAATTCATCTATGGACTCCGTTTTAAGATTTCACTTCGGGCCCCCAAAATCTCAGATTCGGCCTTGCTTGGCAGTCAAATACAGAATATTGGATGTCAAATACTATCCGAAACATTTGGTGTGTTTCGGTTAAAATAAAAGAACGGTTCGTCTGAAACGGGATTAACAGAGAAGGGGTAGGGATTCGACATTTGGGAATAAAGTATTTCAAAACTTCAAACAGAGAAAGGGGATTCAAAATCCCAGCAAAGGACAGTGAGATAGAGAGAGAGGCGTACCCGGAATTGCATCATCTCACCTGCACTTCCCGGCGCCAAATTCCCCTACTCCAGTTCTATTTTTCACCTGTTTCTAAGGTTTGGGTTAAAAATGAAGAATTTAGGGTGAAAATAAAAAGTTAAAAATTTTGTTTGATGTATGGCATCGGGTTGCAGCAAACTTTTGTAAAAAGAATGCAGGAGGTAACTAGCTTGATGAAGAAATTGATTCATTAGCATTTCGATACAATGACTGATTCCTCTCTCCTTCTCTCTTTCTCTCACTCTTTTTCACTTTTATTTGGTATTGTAGGTTGAGACGTGGTGAAGAGGCCATGATGTATGTGAAGAAGATGAAGATGGTGATGGTGGTAAGGATGTGGTTTACTTTGGTGGGGTGGATTAATTAAAAAATAAAAAATTATTATTTTATTATTAAAAATTAGGATGGCTCATAGTGTTTGCTAGGATTCTCAATATCTTCAGTCGCTTTACATTAATCGAGTACATTCGCAATGAAGAAGATTTTGAAGATTCATTGGATGTGCTTCTTACGTGACACAACAAATTTAAACTGATCACATTTGTATTGAAAAGGCTCTAAGTTAGCATAAGTATTTATGTATATACCACTGAAAATTTTGTTGGTCTAATTGAAACAATAAAATAATTTATTTCAACTGATCCTCCCTTTGAGGAGTATTAGATGTCGATTTGTTGAACTCAAACCTGACCCCACTACTTCAAAAAAAAAATCAATCCAGTAATTAGTGGAGTTGAAGTAGTAGTAGCGGAGTATCTCTCTCAGTCCAACCTGAAAATCATCAAGGAGACAACTCAAGGGTACCATCAACAAGAAAAATGAGGTACACACGTTTGGTAAAATTGAAATTAATGCCTTGACTCTGTGTAATTTAACGTATTCGAAGATTTGAACATTGAGATACAAAAGTAAACTAGTAAAACTAAAATAGAAAAAATCGATTTAACGAAGTTGAAGACTAAAACAATTATTTTATTTAAGCAAAAAATTTATTAATTCTTACATTCCGGTTACAACCACTTGTGGGGATTGCATGAAAACTATTAAAGGGATGCTTTTCTACGAGGATAATCTCTTTCACTATGTAGATCATCGGAAGATGATTGAAAATTTTAGTATAACTGTCCATTTTACCATTAAAATAATTTGACTGTTTGTGAAGATGAAGCACATGAGAGGAGATCATCTAAATCAATGGGGATCATTTAAATCATTTGAAGCATGGACACTTCGCCTAGTCAGATACACGGACAGGACAAGAAGTGTCGTTGTAGGACAAGAAGTGTCGTTGTCGGACACTCGAAAACGGATTAAACATAGCACATGTATATCTTTAGCCTCTCTTTTTTTCTTGTGGAAATCTCTTTGTGCGAGAAATTTTTTATGGTCTACTAAGGGATTTCATTTATGAACTGAATTTTTAATATAAATATATATTATTAAATTTATTCTCTTCGTGTCCTTGTCCAATCTTTTTGAGACTTCTCGTGTTGTTATTGTTAGCAATTTTGTCATCCCAACGATACATCCCTGACATACAGCGGAACAGGCTTAAGGATCTTGAGACTTAAGAACGATGAATTAACAAAAAAATATAACGACGAAGATAAAAATAAGCATCAACCACAACACAAGATATACGTGGTTCACCCTCACGGGCTACATCCACGGCCAAATCGGCGCACCAGAGAAACTTTCACTATTATCAAGAACATATTACAATGCTTCTTGGATGTTACAAGATTACCGGAGAACACCAACGAGAATCCATTGGAGATTGACTCTCTAAACTACTCCCAACCGTACAATCACATCATCTTCAACCTTGAAAGTTCATCTATATGGTTGTATATAGTAACCGAGGAGAGAACACATGGAGAACACTAAAAACTTAGGTTAGTGTAGGGACCCCAACCCCATGAAGAAACCCCCAAACCCTAGATCCTCACAAACCCTTCTCCCTCTTTATAAGTTTCTCACACTTTGGATTCCTCCCACATAAGAAGACCAAAACCCTATGTTTACCTCTCCTTGAACCTTAGGAACTCCACCACCTTCACATTGGCACCTCTAGGTACTCTTTAGCACGCCTTTGGGATGACCTAGGACCTCCCTATTTATAGATTTTCTCAAACTCACGCATAAATAGAAGTTTCCTAAACACACAAGGACTCTGAAACCGCCTAGAAACAAAACAAACCCCAGGAGGTATCGATACCACTGCCATCTGATGTCTCGTAACAGCATGGTATCGATACCCATTTCTATGGTATCGATACCTGCTGGAAACTTGCCAAAAATTCTTACAATCTCCACCTTTTTGGCAAACCTCCTTCACATCTTTTAGAACCATCTCCTCGATAAAAAAACACGATGATTTTGAAGCACCGTCCAAGTCCACAGCTATCTTTAACCTTTAAGAACACATGTGAAACTACACCATCTCACTACTGCAATTTTAAGTCTTCAAATACACCATCAACTGAATCCTTGCCCAAGATTCCCACATTGATCACTAAGAGAACCATCCAAAAGAAAACACAACCAATTCCACCTAATCCAGGTAAGCTAAATCTCCAGCACATGTCAAGATTATCGTGTGTTTGAACATCACCATCAAACCCACAAATGCGATTAACAAGCTTACCTATAAGCAATTTAACAAGCCATCGCCAATCCGACAAACTTACCACCATCACACCCAACATACTTGCTTATTCATATTTACCGTGTGACACTGCCCATAATAACATGGTATATGCAAACGAGATCCAACACATCCTTGAAACAACCTGCGCAAGCCATCAAGAATAGTAAACAGATTTAAACAAATCTCCAAACATCTCATGTATACCTTCGGAGCTTTGCTGGACTGCCCCTAACACATGAGAATCACCATCTCATCTTTGTAACCCTTTCTTTATAGTGTACGGTTTACCCACACTTCCAAGAACTACGTAGAACACTCTATCCCACTCCAACTTCGCAAGAACCCAATGAAGACTTTCTTTCTACACCTATCTTCCAAGTTGAACCACCCAAATTTGTGAATCACAGCACAAATCACTTACTTGTGTTGAACAGATCAAACATTATCTTCACATATCCTCCACCTGAACGAAACTATCGTTCTTAACCATTCAACATATTATTAATCAAATCCAAACAGCCAACTTCACAGCTCTCCAAGTCAAACCTGCTGCTAAACATGTTTGTTAGGAATAACAAACTGCACGATTTTCCAGGTCGAACCATAGCTCTGATACTAGTTTGTTAGGAATTTCGTCATACCAATGACACATCCGCGACATACAACAGAACATGGTTAAGGATCTTGAGACTAAATAACAATGAATTAATAAGAAAATATAACAACGAAGATAAAAACAACCATCAACCACAACACAAGATATACGTGGTTCACCCTCACGGGCTACATCCATGGCCAAATCGGCGCACCGGAGAGACTTTCACTATTATCAAAAATATATTACAATGCTTCTTACACAACCAACCAAATAAACATACATCAAGGATGTTACAAGACTTACCGGAGAACACCAACGAGAATCCATTAAAGATTGACTCTCTAAACTACTCCCAACAGCACAATCACATCATCTTCAACCTTGAAAGACCATCTACATGGTTGTACATAGTAATAGAGGAGAGAACACATGGAGAACACTAGAAACTTAGGTTGGAGTAGGGACCCAAACCCTATGAAGAAACCTTCAAACCCTAGATCCTGTCATGCCCCACTCACACATGTACCAATATTGTCCCTGCTTTATCCACCCCCCCGGGGTACAGGGTTTTGTTCTTAGGTGAGCCCAGAGAGCTCACCTAAAAGGCCTCGGTACAATGTAAGACGATTCGTAACCTCATAGCCCAGGCTCTGGACACTCTCCTAGGCGATGTGTGACTAATACCTCCTCCCACCACCCCATAAGATGAGCCGTCCTCAGCTCTGATATCATAATTGTCACACCCCGCTCACACGTGTACCAATATTATCTCTGCTTTATCCACCCCCCGGGGTACAGGGTTTTGTTCTTAGGTGAGCCCAGAGAGCTCACCTAAAAGGCCTCGGTACAATGTAAGACGATTCGTAACCTCATAGCCCAGGCTCTGGACACTCTCCTAGGCGATGTGTGACTAATACCTCCTCCCACCACCCCATAAGATGAGCCGTCCTCAGCTCTGATATCATAATTGTCACACCCCGCTCACACGTGTACCAATATTATCTCTGCTTTATCCACCCCCCGGGGTACAGGGTTTTGTTCTTAGGTGAGCCCAGAGAGCTCACCTAAAAGGCCTCGGTACAATGTAAGACGATTCGTAACCTCATAGCCCAGGCTCTGGACACTCTCCTAGGCGATGTGGGACTAATACCTCCTCCCACCACCCCATAGGATGAGCCGTCCTCAGCTCTGATATCATAATTGTCACGCCCCGCTCACACGTGTACCAATATTGTCCCTGCTTTATCCACCCCCTGGGGTACAGGGTTTTGTTCTTAGTTGAGCCCAGAGAGCTCACCTAAAAGGGTTCGGTACAATGTAAGACGATTCGTAACCTTATAGCCCAGGCTCTGGACACTCTCCTAGGCGATGTGGGACTAATACCTCCTCCCACCACCCCATAGGATGAGCCGTCCTCGGCTCTGATACCATAATTGTCATGCCCCGCTCACACGTGTACCAATATTGTCCCGACTTTATCCACCCCCCCGGGGTACCGGGTTTTGTTCAGGTTAGCCCAGAGAGCTCACCTAAAAGGCCTCGGTACAATGTAAGACGATTCGTAACCTCATAGCCCAGGCTCTGGACACTCTTGGGGGAGCTCTCTGGGCTCTTACCAAGGATAAAACCCCATACCCCGGGGGGGTGGAAAAAGTAGGGACAATATTGTGTATCTGTGGAGTTGGGCCAATTCCGCTGTGTACCACTCTGACAGTGCCGAGGCCTCTTGGGGGAGCTCTCTGGGCTCCTACCAAGGACAAAACCATATACTCCGGGGGGTGGATAAAGTAGGGACAATATTGGGTATCTGTGGAGTTGGGCCAGTTCCGCTGCGTACCACTCTGACAAGACCGAGGCCTTTTAGGTGAGCTCTCTGGGCTCACCTAAGAACAAAACCCTGTACCCCGGGGGGTGGAAAAAGTAGGGACAATATTGGTACACGTGTGAGTAGGGCGTGACAGATGCTTACAAACCCTTCTCCCCCTTTACAAGTTTCTCACACGTTGGATTCTTCCCACACAAGAAGACCAAAACCCTAAGTTTACCTCTCTTTGAACCTTAGGAACTCCACCACCTTCACATTGGCACCTCTAGGTACTTAGCATGCCTTTGGGATGACCTAGGACCTCCCTATTTATAGATTTCCTCAAACCCACGCATAAATAGAAGTTTCCTAAACCCATAAGGACTCTGAAACAGCTTAAAAATGAAACAAACCCAGGAGGTATCGATACCCACTTTCTGGGTATCGATACCACTGCTATCTGATGTCTCGTATGGTATCGATACCTGCTGGAAACTTGCCAAACATTCTTATAGTTATATCTACATCTGGGCTTCCTAGTCTTACATAGAGCCTAATAATGAGTGTAAGCGAACTATAATGATAACTTGGTACGTGTTAACAAGTAAAAATTTGGGTGAATTAATATCTCCCAAAATTTTATTACACAATTTTAGCAAATAATGTGATTCAGCCTGATCACTTGAAATTTGAAGATCATAAAGTTCAATGAAGTGTTGAAATAGGGTTTTGCCATAAACCAACTAAGGGGACATATATATATATAAGCCCACAAAGAAACTTGAAAATTGGGTTCAATTGAATGCATTGAACAACCCACTGCACGGAACTTTGATAATTTCTATGTTTGGGTATATGATTTAGGGAGTAGTTTCCATGCATGGATATACTCCACTTATCCCACTTAAGGCTGTCCCATTAATTATTTATTTATTTATTTTAATTGTAGCTTAAAGCTGTTCTAACAGCTAGGAATAAACCTGGTAAAAACTAGCATGACTCACCAACCCGGTTCTAACTTACCAACTAAACAAGCATATTAGGGTTGGGGTTTTTCCATTCGCCAAAAAATGAAGGGAAACTTGATGTGACCCGATCTGGGGACTGTCTCGGCCCAACATTTTATCCAAAATGTTGTGCAAGAAATGTAATCCTTTTCATTTTTTTAGACAAACTTGCCCCTCTAAAGTTTCTAGTCAGGACTTTTTTTCTTTTTTTTCTTTTGATGAGAACGACTTCATTATTTCTCACCCTTAAACCTTCCTTCAACTTCGTCCCTGCAATTAAAACCTGCTCCAAAAAAGCTAGGGTTTACAAATTGACAAAGAAGTAGAAATCGAAGAAGAAGAAGAGAAAAGGTGTTGTTTTCTTCTCAAACCTCCATTTTTTTCTCTCTCTAAACGAACCTACAGGTGCTCTCCTCTTTTTTTTCGTCTTGGGATGTTTTTGAATAAAATTGAAGAGAAGAACATCTACCACAAGAAGAAACTTCAATAAAATGGTATTTATTCCTCTTCTTCCCTCTCTCTTTAGCAATTGTTTTTGGTTTAGTGTTGAGTTAGGGTTCCAAAAAGATCTGAAACTCTCTGTCTCTCAATTTCTTTCTCCCTTTTTATTCTTATAGGAATTAGGGTTTCAAATCACAAAATTAGAAGAAGGAGATCAAAGGATTATAGAAATAATATGCTAACTAGTATGCTAACAAATAAGAGTAAGGCGAACTATGTTGTTATCTTTTTAGACTCATGTTTTTTTGTTAGTAATTCTAAAACTAGTGAAGTCTTTAGGTTTTTTTCAAAATACGTTATCTTGACAAGGGATTAGTCAAGTATTTCTGTTCTGTTTGCTCTAGTGCTAATTCTTATAGGGTATTGAGAATATGTACTTGTAAATTTTCACCAGTTGTGGTTATAAAGTCTTTTTACTTTTTGAGTTGTTTGATTTTGTTGGGCAATTTTTTAATATTTTGACAGTAAATACATTTGAATTTTGTGTACGGAGACCGATTGTTGTCATGGAACAAGGGGTTTGTATGTAGGATTGCTAAGATTAAAAAACATATGTTCAAGTATTCTGTTGTTTAACTTGCAGTTGTTTCAAAAAGGGTTTTTCTTCAACAAGGACTTCTTTATATCACTACTTGTAGATTATAATGTAGAGGGTTCAAGTTGTCTTCTAGTAATTTTTATTAGTGCGATCTTTAAAGTGGATGGTGCTATTTTAGTCCTATAAATGGAACTATTGCAAATTCTTTTGAATCATATGCTTTTTATATGCTTCATCTGGTGCACTTGCTCTCATTTTGTAATTCTTTTATTGATTTTGGGAGTTTACATGTATCCTACTCTTAGCAAAAAAAATGTATAGATGAGCATATAATATTATTTAGTTATCATTGTTATCTATGCTTATCACATTATTAAGGTTCAGAATGTATAATCCTGTTTTGCTACCCAGCTCTATCTTAAGCGTCTTGGATCTCCCCTCTTCTGGCACAGCAGGAATGCCTTCAACTCCAACCTTTGCAGCAATGGCATTCACAACGGGCACCAACATCTTCATGTATGCAAGGATGGTGTTGGTGGCCTGTGCTTGTGCCACCCGTGCCTGTCGTCGAATCTCCCTCCGAGTATGTCTGGATGTACTAGCAGGTACAGAAGGGATCGAGGGAGAAGGCTCAGTCGGAGCAGGAGCAGCAGTCTCGGACTCTGGATCAGCAGGAGCAGGAGCTTCCACAGTTTTTAGATGTCCTGTGATCCGCTTGACCGTTCCAACAGAGATCGGGCGCATAGCTTCGAGAACAGCCTCATGAGGAGGAATAGGAACTCCAAAATGTTGAAGGATTCTCTCAATAAGCTTAGGAAAGGGAAGCAAGTGGGAATATGTGGCATACTTATTGATTGTGATCATTTGATACACAATAAAATCTGCCATCTTCAGTTTAGTCCTAGTTCCCAAATGAAAGAGAAACTCAGCCATGTCGTCACTGAGTTTGCTCCGATTCCCAGAGCAAGGGAAGAGATTAGTTGCAGCAATGTTCCCTAAAACCTTATAGAATAAGGTGCACCTAGAAGCAGGGAAACTTCTTCTCCACCCAAAACGTTCCCCAGCCAATTCTTCTGCAATGGCTTCAGCGCTAGGCAAATATTCCTCCTCAGTGTCGCGCTCGGGTGGGAATTGAAGTGCCTCCGCATCATCCTCGAACTCGAGGAGAGAGGCAATGAGAGGACTATCCACAATCAAAGGTTTTCCACAAACCATAGTTGAAAACTTGAAATCCTTCTCATCAATATGGTGAAAATTCGAGTAGAATACTCGAACAAGTCTTGGGTAGGCATTCCCATAGCCATTAAACAACCTATCCCAGTTGCGAAAATTCAACCTTGATTGAATTTCGAGAAGAGTTTCATCCTTGTACCAATTAACTTGTCGCTCAACGACAAGAGAACGCTTTTGAAAGTTTTGGATGTAAAGATTGTAACAATTTGCCGAATAAAATTTTTCTTTTGTTCTAGGGCAAATGAAGGATTGGGATGAACCCATAGAGGATCTTGGCCTCTTGGGGTTGGGAGTGGAAGATGTGGAAGGGTTTGGGCGGTTTGAAGACATGATTGATAACAGCCCTAAACAACGATCTAGGGTTCAAACACTGAAAAGTAAGGAAGATCAAGAGAGGAGGAAGAAGGCTTACCAAGATGGAGAATGCGTGAAAAGCCTAGCACTTGATCAAAATCTTTTGCAAAACCCTTGAGAATCCTCTCCTTGTGTCTTTCGAAATCCCAAGAAAATTTGAGAAGAAATCGAGTGGGTTTCGAAACCCTTTTATAAACCCAAAACAAATACTCCCAAAAATGCCCCTGAAAACGCGTGAAATACGCGGCGGTTTCGAAACCAAAAGGGTTGGTTTCGAAACCGAGACAAAAACTGTCTCCAGGTGAGTTTTGGTTTCGAAACCAAACGGGTTGGTTTCGAAACCGAGACAAAAAAATGTCTTCAGGTAAGTTTTGGTTTCGAAACCAAAAGGGTTGGTTTCGAAACCGAGACAAAAAAAATCTCTCTTCAGATGAGTTTTGGTTTCGAAACCAACATGAGTGGTTTCGAAACCGAAAACACAAAAATGGCTCCAGGTACAGATTGGTTTCGAAACCAGTCATTTTAGTTTCGAAACCAAAGAACAAAATCACCCAAAAATATGACAAATTTCCCATAAAACAATTTTTAGAAAGAAATTTTGATGGAAACAAGGTATGTCCAAGATAAGTGACCTGTTACACAAGGCTATAAAGAGTATAATGCAATTATCACACGATTTTGCAAGCAAGAGTTTGCTAGACCAAATTCAAATATAGCCTTGTAGATTCTCAAAACAATCAACACCACAATATTCTTTAGAGATGATCAATGAGTGTGTGTGTGTGGAGAGAACAATATCATTTATGTGAGATCATCCTAAAAGGAAGATAGGATAAGGATGTCCATATGACAGATTTCTTCAACTCTGGACCTTACCTAGCATGAATGAACCATCTCACGTTGTACCCTACAAAATTGACCTACATGATTGAGCATAAGATAGAATATAATTTTGTGGTACTCAAGAGCATGAGACATGGATTATCAACAAGACCCCAGTATTTTCCTTGAACTTGCAAGCTACTCTTATCCGAGGAGATGCTTCCAAGAAAGTACCCGTATTGGGATCAAGTGAATCACCATGAGGTCAAGATGAAGAATAAAGAACATCGAGTTCCCAATCTTTTTGCGGGATCTCACTCTTTTTGATGTTCAAACACCGAGTTCAACATTTTTTACGAGAACTCACTCTTTTGGTGTTTCACCAAGCTCAAAATTTTTTACGAGAGCTTACTGTTTTGGTGATGTTTCATAACAAGATATAACAATATTTTTCAGCACTTCATCAAAACACAATATCCTAGTGAGAGATAGTCCAACCATCTAGTTCAGCCCATCATTGAATCATGAGTAATATTTTTCAACCCATCCAATGATCCAAATAGGATAAAAACACACTTACTCAAGAGACTCCTTATGTGTATAACAACTATTTGATCAATCAAGAGAGTATGTGGGTATATAGTAAAGATTCACAAGCTACAAAAAAAATAAGGTAAATCAACTCAGCATGTGAAATCAGAAATGTTCAAGCATTCTACAAGATATAGCCATTAGAAACAGGAAGAATACTTGAAAGTATACTTGTAGTATGCAGAGTTTTTGAAAGCAGACTAGCAAGCACAACTCACTCTTCAACCCCAAAAGATATGCAATGCAAAAACCGGGAAGGAGTGAGAGGAAAACAATTAGTTTTGAGCAATCACACCAATAGATTTTCTAAGAAGTTCAAATCTAAGAGTATCTAGAGGTTTAGTAAGTAAATCAGCCAATTGTTTCTCAGTAGGAACAAACTCAAGACAAATCACCTTGCTTTCAACCAAGTCACGAATGAAGTGATATCTTATGTCTATGTGTTTAGTCCTAGAATGTTGTACTGGATTTTTAGCAATGTCAATGGCACTGGTATTATCACAAAGCACAGTCATAATGTCATGTTCAACGCCATAATCAGATAACATTTGTTTCATCCACAATAATTGAGTACAACACGAACCTGCAGCAATGTATTCAGCTTCAGCAGTTGACAAGGATTGAGAATTCTGTTTCTTGCTTTGCCATGCTACTAAATTATGCCCAACAAAGTAGCATCCTCCTGAAGTACTTTTTCTATCATCAACATTGCCAGCCCAATCTGCATCAGAATAGCCAACTATTTCAGAGTTTGTATCATTAGTGTACCACAAGCCAAATTCAAGAGTTCCCTTAACATAACGAATGATTCGTTTAACTGCTGTTAAGTGGGACTCTTTAGGATTTGCTTGATAGCGGGCACAAGCACCAACACTAAAAGAAATATCAGGACGACTAGCTGCAAGGTAAAGAAGACTCCCTATCATGCTTCGATATTGTTTCTGGTCAACTTCTTGTCCAGATAAGTCCTTTGTTAACTTAATAGTGGTTCCCATCGGTGTGCGAGCTTCTTTTGCAGATTCCATGCCAAATTTTTTGACAAGATCCATGGCATATTTAGATTGAGATATAAATATCCCATCCTTTTGTTGCTTAACCTGCAATCCAAGAAAGAAGGTTAGTTCTCCAACCATACTCATTTCAAACTCCTTGCTCATAAGATTTGAGAAGGATTCAGTTTGTTTGGTTGATGTAGAACCAAATACTATGTCATCTACATAGATTTGAGCAACAAGTACATCATTCCCAGCCCATTTGATGAACATAGTCTTATCAGCTCCTCCTCTTGAGAACCCTTTTCTGAGAAGAAAAGTGGTTAATCTATCATACCAGGCTCTTGGGGCTTGTTTCAAACCATACAGGGCTTTCTTCAAGCGGTAGACATGATTAGGATTGATGGGATCTTCAAATCCTTTAGGTTGCTCCACATAAACTTCTTCTTGAAGGATGCCATTTAGAAAGGCTGTTTTGACATCCATTTGAAAAAGTTTGAACTTTAGATGACATGCAACAGCTAAAAGTAACCTAATAGACTCGAGTCTTGCGACTGGAGCAAAGGTCTCATCAAAGTCCACCCCTTCAATTTGAGAATACCCTTGAGCCACAAGTCTGGCTTTGTTCCTTACAATAGTACCAAATTCATCAGATTTGTTCTTGAAAATCCATTTGGTACCAATGACATTTGTATTCTTGGGACGTGGTACAAGAGTCCACACTTCTTGTCTTGTAAATTGACCAAGCTCGTCTTGCATTGCTTGTATCCAATTTTCATCCTGCAAAGCATCAACCACATTAGTAGGTTCATACATAGAAACATAACATACATGATTTACTATGTTAAGAACTTGTCTTCTTGTACGAACACCAGTTTCAATCCCTCCAATAATTTCATCGGGATTGTGCCATCTTTGAGCCCAAGTGGTTGGATGATCATGAGATGTACTACTAGGTTGAACATCTTGGTTGTTGACGGTTATGGTATGTGGAGAGGCTTGTTCAACCTTTGTATCTTGTGAAGAGGATTCATTATGTCCAGTTTTTGTTACCTTATCTTCAGCAAGAATATCAACTTCTCCTGTATCAACAGAGGAAGAGATGTCAGAATCATCAATAACAACATTAATAGATTCCATGATAGTTTCGGTCCTTTTGTTGTAGACACGAAAGGCTCGACTATCCAAAGCATACCCAATGAAGATTCCTTCATCACTTTTGGAGTCAAATTTTCCAGCATTCTCTCTATCCCTAAGAATGTAGCATGGACTACCAAAAATACGAAGATAACTTAAATTTGGTTTCTTACCAAACCAAAGTTCATAAGGGGTATTGAGAGTTTTGGGCCTTAGATAAACTCGATTAATTAAATAGCATGCTGTGAAAACAGCTTCACCCCAAAACCTTTGTGCTAGATTTTTGCTATGAAGGAGGACTCTAGCCATTTCTTGAATCACACGATTCTTCCTCTCAGCTACCCCATTTTGTTGGGGAGTAATGGGTGCTGAAAATTCATGCTTTATGCCATTTTGATCACAAAAGTCTTCAACTTTTGAGTCTTTGAATTCGGTGCCTCGATCACTCCTAATCCGTTTGATTTTACATTCTTGCTCATTTTGAATTCTCTGGCATATAATGAAAAACTCATCAAAGGTGTCAGATTTTTCTCTAAGAAAAGCAATCCAAGTATATCTTGAAAAATCATCTACCATTACAAGTATATATCGTTTTCCACCAATAGTTTCGGTTCTCATAGGACCCATGAGATCCATGTGAACTAATTGCAAAGGTTTGGTGGTAGCAATATCTTTTGATGATTTATGTGGACTTCTTGTTTGTTTGCCCTTTTGGCATGGTCCACAAATTCCATCAAACAATTTACTTACTTTAGGCAGACCACGGACTAGTTCTTTGTTAGCAATTTTTGCTAGATCTTTGAAATTGACATGACCTAGTCTTTGATGCCAAAGGTGAGTAACATCAAGTTTAGACAAATTGCAAGTTAGGTTAGGAGATGCATCAATCATATAACAGTTGCTACTTGACCTCCTACCCATCATTACACATTTTCCCTTATCATTCAGGATTTCACAATGATTGGAAGTAAATTTCACTGAATGATTAGAATCACAAATTTGACTAATACTGAGAAGGTTAGCTTTCATACCTTCCACATAGAGTACATCCTTGATTTCAGGAGTACCGGGTAACACAATCGTACCTTTGCCTTTGACCTGGGCAGTGCTTCCATCACCAAAGGTTACAAAACCTCCATCTTGACTTTTGAAATGACTAAAACAAGATTTGTCTCCAGTCATGTGTCGGCTACACCCACTATCAAGAAACCAATCAAGTGAGTTACATGCTTTATATGCAATTAAAGCAACATTAGCCTTCAATTCACCCTTTTTAACCCAAACAGATTTTTCTTTTGTATTGTCTTGAGTGGGTTTTGAAGTCATAAGGCCAACATCCAAAGATTTAGTTGGTTCCTTCTTTGATTTGTGAGAAGTTTTACCTTTAGGTGCATTACCTTGTGTACTTCTTGTGAGTTTAGAGATCTCACCGGATAGGTTCCTTGCTTTTGCTTGCAATTCTTTGTATTGATAAAGAAGATTTGCTCTTCTTTGTTCATTGAAAACATCTTCCATATAAAATTTGCAAGTGTTTTGCAAGTGACCTAAGATACCACAATAAGAACACATTTCAGCAAAATAAGTACCTTTTGCCTTACCAATATTTTTGCTAGCTTGTGTGGATGTGCTCTTTGGAAGGATCTTTTGGGCATGTTGCTCTTTGGCTTTCACGAACTTTGTTCCTTGTGGTGAGTTGGAACACGTTGCAGCATCATAACCCAATCCTTTCTTATCATTAGCAGTTTTGGCTGCATTCAACAAGTTAGATATAAAATTAGAACCATGATTAAATTTATCTAACAAGTTATTTGATAAGACCAAGTCTCTCTTGGTTACATCAAGAGTGGAATTAAGAGACTTGATTTCATCTAAGGCTTTTTCATGATCCAACTCAAGAGAGTTAATCTTGATGAGTAGCCTTGAAATCTCCTCTTCAAGTTGCATTGTTTTGTTGGAGCTTTCTTGCAACTTGATCATGGCTTCATCCCGTTCAGTTTGTATGAATGACAACTTCCCATCCAATACTTTGTTTTCCTTGGACAGGTCCAAGCTCTTTTTGAGGAGATTTGCACACAATTCCTCCGGGTCTATTTCCTCATCACTCTCCTCATGATCACTAGAGGTGTCAGCATTTTTGAATATCTGAGAGAGAGTAGCAGTCATAGCCTTCATTTCCTCCATTTCTTCATCACTAGTATCACTAGTATTGGAGGATGAGTCGGAGTCGTCAAGAGTGACCTTCATTGCTTTCTTAGCTTTGGCTGGAGCTTTGTTTGGACATTCATTAGCCATGTGTCCAAAGCCATGACATTTGAAGCATTGAACTTCTCCAGAGTTCTTCTTCTCAAACTTTTTATCAAAGTTCTTGACTTTGTCATGTGGCCTTATTTTGGAAGACGAACCAAATCTTGGTTTTTGGAACTTCTCCTTTTTATTCTTCAAGAAGTTCTTGAATTGTCTAGTAAGGAGAGCCATTTCGTCATCACTTGAGAAATCATCTTCCTTGGAATTTCTTGAGGCTGTAAAAGCAATGTTCTTTGATTTCCTTGAAGATTTGAATCCAACCTCAAATGTCCTTAAATTTCCTGCAAGTTCTTCAGGAAGAATAGCATCAATATCTTTACTCTCCTCGATAGCCGTAACTTTGGCTTGAAATCTCTCGGGAAGAGATCTCAAAACCTTACGAACTATCTTGGAGTTAGGAATAACTTCACCCAAAGCAAAAGAGTTGTTGACAATGTCATTTAACTTGGCATAAAATTCATCAAAGGTTTCATTGTCATCCATTCTAATGGTTTCAAATTGGGTTGTTAACATTTGAAGTTTTGCTATTCTAACAGTCCTAGTACCTTCATGGGTTACCATTAAGATGTCCCATGCCTCCTTTGCTACTTCACAATTAGATATACGACGAAATTCGTCAGCTGTTACAGCAGCATAGATGGCATTGAGAGCTTTGCTATTTCTAGTAGCAGCATCAGTTTCATCGGTGGTCCATTGGTCTTCCGGTTTAGGAACTTCCCTAGAGTTGTCTCCGGTACCAGTCATCATGGTAGGAGGTGACCAAGCAATTTCTACAGATCTCCAAACCCTTTGGTCTAGAGACTTGAGGAAAGCTCTCATTCTGGCTTTCCAGTAAGGATAGTTGCTGCCATTGAATAATGGTGGTTTGTTTACAGCACTACCTTCTCTTTGTGAATCCATTTAGACACAAATAGGGATCACACTTAGGTTGTTAAACCCAACAAGTGAACCTGCTCTGATACCAATTGAAAGTCTAAATTCACCCTACGGTTAATGAATTTAACCGTATGTCAATGTGACTATGGTTAAGGATCACACAATCACCTAATTAAAAATTACTAAGGTGATAAGAGTACAACAAAAATCTCTAACAGGAGTATTGACTTATTCGATTCTTAATATGCGGAATTAAGAACAAGAATCGAATATTTCAATCTCACAACAAGTATGAAAAATATGCACAAGAGATTTTGTTAACGAGGAAACCCAAACTGGGAAAAACCCCGGGACCTAGTCCAGCAAAAATTCACTAAGAGTTATTGAAAACTTACAACCCGATTTACCACTCGATGGACACGAATTACGACTCCCTCTACGCTCCAACAGCTACGGTGTACAGTTCTTCCACAAATTCGAACTCCACGAATTTGCCTCTTAGTAAACGTTGATGCGTCTCCAACTTGAACTCCACAAGTCCCGCACCTTGAACCAATACTTGACTCCTCAAGTATATCACCACAAGCTTGAACCTTCAAGCTCAATCACCGGAAATCCACCGGTAACAAAAACAGAGTTTTGGTTTTGAAATGGGAAGGATTTGAACCAATTTCAACAAGCTTGAGAGCTAAAAGATTAGAGTTGAAACTCTTCAAGAACTTGTTGATTAATAGGGTGAATGGTTGATTGAATACTGAAGATTCAACCCCTATTTATAGTGAAGATGTCCAGCTCAATCCTAGACTAAATTATTAGTTCTAGGTCTAATGGTAGACACCATTATTGGGGATGAGAGAATAATATATTCAGCCTCTCATTCCACTTAGAGATGTTTCCCACGCTCAATTATCTCCCTAAAACAAGGCTTAGAGGGAGATGAGCAATAATGTGTTAGAAAGTTACTTTACAGCTCAGAAAATCGTACTCAGAAAAACGAATCTGGGCGTCGGTTTCGAAATCAAGCCTGTCGGTTTCGAAACCAACATGTGGTTTCGAAACTGACTGATTTGGTTTCGAAACCAACAAGCTTCTGTGATGGTTATTGCCTTTTGATTTCGAAATCAACATGTTTGGTTTCGAAACCAAACTTCATCTGAAGATAGATGTGGTTTTGGTTTCGAAACCAAACTGTTTGGTTTCGAAACCAAAATTCATCTGAAGACAGATGAGTTTTGGTTTCGAAACCAACAGTTTTGGTTTCGAAACCAAACTTCATCTGTCATCAGATAAAGTTTGGTTTCGAAATCAAACTAAGGTTGATTTCGAAACAGACTTTTCCCTATATAAAATAATACCATCAATGCAGTTGGTTTCGAAACCAAACTTCTTGGTTTCGAAACCAACACTGTCCAGATTAAAAATTTATCTTTTAAAACACATTTTATCAAGAGTAAACAGTGTGGGAAACACTCTTAGCAATCTAACCACCTATGGTACTTAGTGTTCTAAGTCACTTACCATCCTAGGATGTCTTCCGGTGGTGAGTTGAGTTCTTTGGAGCCTTTATAGATTTCTTCTTTTTCAACCGAAGTGAACCGAGACTCACTAGACTCTAACTGAAGTTACATTGACCATCTTGAGTTTACCTTTGACACGAAATTCGACAAACATAAAAATATGGACCTTTCATCCTCTATTCCATCATCTTATTTTAGAGGTTCACCTAGAGGATGTCTTCCCATCCTAGTCAACAAATCTTATTAAATATCTTGTTCAATTTTCTCCATCTTTTAAATTTTCAGCTAATCTAATTAAAGATCTTTTTTTTAGGGTAAGGGTAAAATCTTATTATATCCATTAGGAAAAACCAATGGAGAGATCAGGGGTAAAATCTAATTATAGAATATCTCAATTGCTCTATCTTTTTCTGCAATTGAAAATAGCGCATATAATTAATTAAGTGCCACATAGCAGGTAAAGCAAATAAACTTACCACGTTTACATTGGAGATGTTTTTCCTCTTTGATTAAGACTAAGATCCCACAAGCTGGTATTTAAGCAAGAGATAAATCATATGCAACGGGATATCAGATTATTAGCTAGGGCGAAAAGAGTATTCTAATTAAACACCAGGATATCAAACTGACTCTATCTTCAAAGGAGTTAACATCACACCATGAGTAGAGGAGGGACTTCACATCAATAGAAATAGCATAAAAGTCTCAAGAGAATGTCTTAAGAGCCATGCCATAAAAGAAACGGAGTACATTTACATGCCACCTCATTCGATACATCATAGGGTCTAAAAAACATTTACGTATTCTACATAGAATAATGCTATATATACGAACATAATGCTAGATATATATATTCGTACATAATGATGTGGCGCCTTGTTATGTTGCGTTGACGTCAATCCAATTAATAATCGCCAACCAGGCAATAACAAAAGTGATACATAGGTTATTATGTACCAATACTTTATGTCTAGCATTTATGTATAGTCTAATTAACGTACGTACATGTGTGCGCATGTAAATAGCTTGGGCAATGGAAAATCTTTTTCAATCCTTGAATAATATAATAGGGTCAGCTGTCAAAATATGCTTGAGCACATGGTGGGGTTAAACCCTTGACCCATTGGGTATTGGATGTGCTAACTCTCAATCACTTTCATAACTATAAAAAGGCCATCTATGGCTCCTCCTCATGTACATTAAAAAAAAAATTTAAATAAATAAATAAATAAATAAATTCTTTTCTCACCTACCATTCCACCTACATATTTCCTTTATATAGGGAGGGCATCAATTAGGTGTGTCAAAATTGGGCACTCTGTTTTAGTATCTAACTGAAGTGGAATCGATCGATTTTCTTCATTTTTGTTCCATATGTTCGAGTAGTCATAACTTTTAGGAACTGGAGACGAATCCAAAGAATCCTGGACCAGTTTATAAATACTGCTTTTTCTTTTAACTTTGCTCTCACTGTCAATATGTTTGGGAAGGGTGGATGATCATATCACTCATATGGATTACCCATATATAATTGTGGGTCCCAAATGGAAATGATGTTACTTTAGTTATACTGTTATGGCAGTATTATACAGCACATTTCTGTTACCAATTACAAATCATGCAACTTTCAACTGTTATAAATTAAACAGTTTTGACATAGAAATAAAGAAGACAATTACCGCCCCACACTGATACTGAATGGTTTCTGATGTCAGTCTCTCAGAACTACAATGATTTTACCTTCTTGTAAATGAAGCACTTTAAAATTACAGGAAGCTACGAATATGTTCGAAGATGGTCAAAGGAATGAGGAGGTTGTGAGGCCAAGAGACGAGTCAAATCAGACAAGACCTAACCCAACCCAATGTTGAGAATATAGTCCCACATGGGATATTAGAGCCTAGCAAACCCAATATATAATGATCCTGGGTCACTCCACTCATTGCCAATATTAGTTCTGAGTTGGATGCCCACAAACTTAATATGGATCAGAGCAGGCCCAGATGTGATAGGCCCAACGGTCACACGTGCTCCACATCACCCAAAAAGAATTCCACGTGTTAGGCTCAAAAGAATGCCACACGTGAGAGGTGTGTTGAAAATATAGTCTCACATGGGATATGAGAGCCTAGCAAACCTAATCTATATGTATGTTATAAAGATGAAACTTGGGTTAGCGTAACCTTTACCTCTTAGGTGTGGGTTAAAAAACCTATATAATAAACACATGACCCAATGTATAGAATATGGATATTTTCATCCAAATTTTCTTAAAATTTAAATAATTTTCTTATAAAAAGTGATCGTTCATTGAACGGGCCACACAAGACTAGTATATAATGATCTTAGGCCACTCATTGCCAATTGATTTTAAGTTGGATGCCTAACAAACTTAATACCCAACTCAGTTCGGTCTAGGTCCCGCATGCGCGTTTGTAGTGGTCTTACCTTGGGTCTTCTCCCTTTCACAAAAGTGGAATACCCCTTAGGATTCAAACCCTATGGCTAACTAGAGCTACAATAGCCTCTTGAGCTTCTAACACTTACTCAATTTGGGGGTAATATATTTCCACTAGGATATACCCATTAGCAGCTAAAGATACAAAGTATTCAATTTTCATTCACCCAAAATCAATTTTGAACAAATAAACACTCTATCATGATCTTCTTGATGGGAGGATCGCATCTCAATAATTTATTTTATTAAATTATATATGGGTCCCACCCAAATATTGACTTAAATATTGCTAGTTAAAACTTATTTTTCTAACAAATGGTGTAAAAGGACTGATTTATGGTGAAAAGAATCATCATCTCTCAAAATCGGCCTATCTTCTATATGGGTCTTACGTAGTTGTTCTTTAACATATGATGATCTACATGCTAAAAAATTTTGTTAAAAAATCAACCCTTAGATCATCTTAGTGGGTTACAAATGGGTCATTCAATCCCTACTCATATGTTCTTATATGTTGGAATCTAGCCAATCCCCTACATATTGGATTTCTCCAATACGAAGCCCATGCGGAAGCAACCGTGGATCATCAAAGTCATACGTAACATACCCAAAGAAATATTATCGGTATAAAAGAAAAATAACAGAAAATACCATCAATCCACAACACAAAGATTTATGTGGAAACCCCAAGTCCGGGGATAAAATCACGACGTGCCAATGAAACATCCACTATCAATGATAAAATATGTACAATAAGCAACCTTATGTTAGCTATATGTATACCTCATTACACTAACTTACTTAAAATACGCATAAAAAATAAAAAAAATTGAAAATGTTAGAAGACTTTGCATATTCCTAAAGCGTTTCAGTACTCTCTATGGCCAATGCTGCTGGAATTATTAATTTATTTAATAATTTATTTTGAGTGAAAAATTATTTTAGTTTTATTTCTTGAGTTGTGTCTCTTGGGGTACCTTTTAAGGGTCATGAGACATGTGTCTCTTTTTGTAGGGACATCTTGTGGTTTATGGAGAGTCACCTTAAGCTTTATATGAACCATCTCCTCTTGTAATTTAGTATTAAGTTTCATTAAGTTTTTCAACAAGTTTTTTGTGAGTCATATTTTTGAGTTGTGTGTGAGAGCACAGTAATCGTCAGTTCGCTAAGGCGTACAGATTGGAGTGCTACATTTGTACGACATGATCGTTGTATCTTAGGAGACAAATGTCTACAGAACCATCGACACCGTTGCGGGGACGAATTTGTCTTAAGGACATTGTGTCTAACACAAGCCTTAATCACTTTCAGATATGTTTTGTATTTTCTATCTAATTTTGATTTGTAGTAATCTGATTTTCAAGAAACCCAATCCATATTCTCTAACAAATGCATGATTGATTCTCCGATGTTTGGAGGTTGGTGGGTTCTCTCTATTCATTAGTGGTTAGTGTTTTTTGCCGGTTAGCGGTGCCTTTTCTCTTATGCCTTTTATTTATATTTGTGATTGGACAATAGTCCTACCGGTAATAAAAATAAAAACCTAAGAAATAAAATAAGAACCAAAGATATATCTGAATAATAAGCACCCTGATTCCTATTCCACTTATTTGAATACGCAAAACTGAAACCATCAAGAACCAAAACCCACTTATCTTAATAGGATCTAGACGTGGATAATTCATCAATAACCAAGCCGGAACGGATTCTTTGACACCAGTGAAAACAATTGATATTTTGCTCTCCATTCTCTTTCGAGTTTCGCCAGTATAGTACTGTTAGTTTTAGGGTTTAATTAAGGGTTACTGTACTTTCCAAGTTTTGAAAGATTTGATCGAATCAGCCTCATAAATTAAATGGAGAAATTTATTTGTACCTTTTTGTTTTCACATTCCATATATATTTATTCTTATATTGTGTTTGCACCATACGTCCCTGTAACTGTAAGCATATATGTAAAACCCACATGGCTGGATGATCCTGATAATTAATACTTAGCTTTATTAGATATATTTTCACCTCTACTGAATTCGTTGGAAACTTCTAAAATTAATACAGCCCAAACCCTAAAAGGGAAAATGCATGACCCCCTCCCTCAAGTGAAACGTACACGGCTTGACTGTTAACTTGATAAAGCGAACAGCTAGCTGACGCGCGCTGAGTAACACACTCCTGAACAAAATGGTAGTCAATTTCAATGTACGTGGTGCAAGAATGAAACACAGGATTAATGTAAGATAGGTAGCCCCTAAATTGTCACACCACAGAGTTGGAGCAGATGTAATAATTCCCAATTGTCCCAATTCACCAAGGAAAGATTGAATCCAATTCAATTCAGCATAACCAGTAGTAAGACCCCGATATTCAGCCTTAGTACTGGAGCGAGCAACAGTAGACTGTTTTCAAACACTCCAAGCGATCAAGTTTCCACGAAAAAGCATACAGTAACCACTTATAGAACGGCGAGAAGCAGGACATCCAGCTCAATCAGCATCAGAGAAAGCATTGAGTGAAAAATTAAAATCTATAAACACCAGAAGTTGAAGAGAACGACCAGCCTTGAGAAGCATACTACGACCATTAGTGCCCTTTTGCAACTCCGCTCATTGCCAATTATTTTTGAGTTAAATGCCCGTAAATTTAATATGATATCAGAACAAGTCCACACGTGATAAGCCTAAAGGCCACACGTGTTATATGTCACCTAATAGAGTTCTACGTGTTAGGTTCAAAATAACGCCACACGTGAGGGGGCATGTAGAGAAGAGCCCCCTATATGAGAAGATAAAATCCTTACAACCCAATATATAAGGATCCAAAATTTAGAAAACATAAAATTTCAATCATCTAACTTTTTATGGCACAACGTAAGTGCCAATTAACTTAGTTGGTAAAGTATGTTGCTGTTGATATGACAAACATAGGTTCAAATCTCTCTTGCATCGAATAAGGTAAAAAATGCTAGAGGTTGTGCATTCCTTCAATGCTTGCAGGTTGACGGTTTCTCTCTCTCATCTCCCTGCCTGTTAGGGCCGCTTTCTCCATAACCAGAACCTATTATTTTATTTTTTTGGGTTCCTATTTATGTCGGTTCCGGTACTCAAATAGGTAGAACCAAAACTGGAATAACTGGTTCTAGTACTCTTCGGTTCTCGAGTAGTTCGGTTCCTATTTTCTAATATTATATTTTTATCTGTAAAAAATAATACAAATTAATATATAGAAAATCAATGTAAACCCCCAATCTTAATGAGTCGGTTTCAGTTCTTATTGGTTGTCAAACTACCAAGAACCGTAACCATTATGATACCAATGGTTCCGAGTCCTAGCATATTCTGGCTCTTATAACAATCGATTTTTAAGAATGTGGAACCCGAATCAGGAAAATTAATTCCGATTCGGTTTGGTTCTCGAATAAGCGGGTACATATTGGCACTCTAGTGAAAAATTATATATATAGCAAATTAAAGTAATGCTACATGTACAAAAAAGTTTAACAAAGACAAACAAATGAGGTGGTGAAATCTTCGTGTCAACAGTAAAAATAGAAGAGTAAAGCTTTTTTATAGGCTACTGTTATTGAGGCTCCCCTTTTGGTTGGGGGGATCATGCTCAAAATTTGGGCTTAAGCCCAAGTTTGAACATTTCTCTTAATCTTATGTTTTTCCTAGGGGGACTCCCCTCACTAAACAGACCCCACCAACAAAAATAAATACACCCCAACACCACCGAAAATCTACCACCGGCAGTACTATGCCATCACCACCACCTCCATTGTCATCATGTTCCCTATCTTATTATCAATACTCTCTCTCTCTCTTTCTCTTTCTCTTTCTCTATTTTTCTTTTTCTTTTTCTTTTTCTCCAGACCTTCCTTTCATTCTCTTCTTTATCTATCTAAAAGAGAGAAAAAAATAGATATAGATTATTCTATCTCCAAAAGAGAAAAATGAAGATGTTGAGGAGGACAGTAAAAATTCGACAATACAGAGTCGAAAAATCAAAATATTTTCAACTGGTTTCTGTTAAAAAATCAAATAAATTTTGACCGATTCTTGTTAAAAAATCAAGATATTTTCGACAGATTCCTGTAAAAATCGAAATCGACAAGGACCAGTCGCAATGTATTTTTGTTTTCGACAGGAACATGTCGAATGTTGTTCGAAAATTCGACTCTGTATTGTCGAATATCAGAACGCCAGTGACGTTGATTATTGTTGAAAATTCGAATTTTTCTCTTTAAATCCAAATCCCCTCTCTCCAGATCTGTGTTTCTCTCCAGATCTCCCTTTCCTTCTGTCTCTTTTTCTCTCTAAAGCGTTGGTGATGGTGGTGGACGGAGTGAGGTGGTGGAGTTGGCATGGTTATTGAGAGGTCTGATTATATCACTACAAGAAAAAACCCCTATTACAACGTTTCATTTACAACGTTTTTTGCAAATGTTGTACAAACTTAGGTCTTTTACAGCTTTTGTAATAGAAACGTTGTAAAATGCTGGTAGTTTTAACATTTTTTTTACAATGTCAGAAATTTTCTTTCTTTTACAACGTTTAGTGACAAATGTTGTAAACTCCTCTACTTAACAACATTTTTTCGTTGTTGTAATTTTTAATTTTTTTAACAATATTTATTCAATGAAGTTAATACTTATCTTTAACGATGTTTCCTAAGCATTGTAAAGTTCTATATTTAACAACGTATTTTTGTTGCTGTAAATTAACTCTATTTAACAATGTTTATTCAATGTAGTGAAAATATTTATCTTTTACGATGTTTCTTAAACATTGTAACATAGTGATGTTTAACAACATTTGTATCACGTTGTAAATTATTATTTTTGAATCACATTTTCACAACGTTGTAAAATAACATACCATACGGTACAAACATAGCACGTGGCCATAGCACAAGTGAAAAACACAATGGGGTGAGGGATAAACGAATGGCACAATGACACATAACACAATTGCAGGACACAAAGACATGGCACAAACGCACATCACAATGGTATGGCACGGCAAAATAAGTTAGAAAAAAAATGAAAGGAAATGTTCCCAAATAATCAAATTTAGATTTCTTCGACAAAATAAGTAAATGACTGTATGCCAAAGTAAAGACACCCAAATAATCTCAATTCTTGATGATTTTGGAGATGATCTTGAGAGAGAAAGTAAAGTGCACAAGAGGATTTACATGGTTCGTCGGCTCTAATGGCCTACATCCACGAACCAAGTGAGGAGTTCTCTCTTCATTTCTCTTCCAGATACAAGTTACAAGTCCCCTCCATTTGAGGGTCAGGTTATCCATTTATAGACCTTCAAACCCTTCTAGAAGATCCTGCCAGCTATAGGCTAGCTGTCATCTATAATGATGATGACAACTATTATCTAATTGTCTTTACATACACTTACATAAATGCTCTTATTACACTGCTATATTACAAATATGCCATCAGACTTCTCGTCGTACGATTTTCTTCTTCTGGAGAGAATTGTTGTTCTTCCTTTTAAATGACATAAGATATCTGCGCCATTCTTCTTGCATTTATCCATCTTGTTACTAGATGACAGTTGGTCATTTCTTCTTGTTTTCTCCAAATATTGACCTCCACAGTTATGACAATGGTGGTGGAGATGGTTGTAGTGATAGTTGGGTGTATTTAGTTGGGGGTAGTAGGGTGTAAAAGAAAAAATGAGAACCCCTTCCCCTTAGTAAAACAGGTCCTCCCCCTAACAAATTTGCAAATTTTTTAGGGTGCCTCTTAATTGAGCGAGCCCCCCATCCAAACTAGGGAGCCCCAATAACAACAATCTTTTTATATGTTGCCACTTCATTTGTTTGTGTCAAACTTTCTGTTAAATTTTTCTGCACAAGTAGTATTTCCCTACAAATAAATATGCAATTTTCTTTTACCTGAACAGAATAGGTATACAAAAATTTTGGGTTTATAGATGTAAAGCACAGATTTACATATATTTATGAGTGATGCTTACACAAAAATGTGTTTTTTGCATAATTTTTCCTTGGCCAAGCCTCGTTGCACCCCTCTTTCTCAAAATTCTCCCCACATACACACTTAAAAGAGGTTCTAGAAATAGAAGCAGCCACATTTTAATTCAACCCCATTTTTTTTAGATTAAAATTAGAGTTATTTTTACACTCCATTTGCACCATTCTATGGGGCAGATATAAAAATTATTCAAGTGTTGATTTTCTGGGCAGATGATCACCTCATAACAAGTCGCATTATTATAAATTTTTTAATTCCACTAAAAATTTGGTTAACTCTAACAGTAAAATAAATGTTTTAGATTAAAATTTGGATTATCGTTAGATGGGTTAAAAGTGCAACAATAGGAATTGTTATCAAGATGATCTCCTTTACAATGCAATATAATCCTCATAATATATCAGCCCTTGGATCATTCTATGTGGGCCCCATAAATCGGTGTAAAAAATAGGTAATAATAAGTGAGATGTTTATAAAGAAAAAGTGAAGTTGAATTATTATTTTCTCTTATTTTCTTGGATCCCTTTTCAGTGGGGGCGTTTTGAGATAGAGGGTCCAACGAAGCTTAGCCTTTTTTCTTCTTTGATCGGTGTGTTTTTGTTGTTTGCATGATTAATACCTAAGTGCAAATTTAGAGTTCCAATATTCTTAGAAAGCACAGCTTTAGGGATGGCAAAAATCTCCACGGATCAGGGTCCCCGTGGGGATCCGCCCTTAATGGGGCGGGGATGGGGGAAAAAATTCCATCCCCATCCGAGGACGGGGCAGGGAC